>CAIGRF010073177.1:0-25634 GCA_903798235.1 Fraxinus ornus | reverse complement strand
ATTTTTTTTTTTTCACAAACTCAAAACCTTTTCTTTTTAACCACACAATCTACAAAAAAAATGACTTACAAAACTCATTTTTCACAAAATGGGGCTCAAAACAGTGGCAAAATATGAATATTGTTACTTGGTGAACTAGTATTAACTTGCTGTTTTGATTACATCGTCTGGCATCAAATATGCCATATTCTTTCTAGGAGCATACTGCAGCTGAAAGAACACTCTGGTTTATAAAATGCTCCTCCTAACGTGTAAAAATGCTAATGAACTGTGAAGTATTCCTTGTTTTGTCTGTGCACGGATTTGATTGGATCATCTCGAGGTCTTGTGTCTACAATGATAATGAGGCACACCAGGATTCCTTGAAGCTCTTGTACTTTGAGCCGTCACAGTTATTGCTGCCAAATTGCTATTATGTGGCGGAGTTTGCGTAAAGTGTTTCATTGTAAGAGTTGCAGCAGGCATATTGTGATGGCTGGTTTTGTTATGATGCGAGTCGTGTTTTTGTATGGAATTAAGGTGAAAATGAAATTTATCAATTTTTTTGTTTTTCTTTTTTCCCGACATAGCGTGCAGTAATTTATACAGATATTCTGTTGTCCCCGTATATCAATATGGATTGTAAACAGTTGGAACACAGTATTGGATTACTGTAGTAATTTTTATTTTATGAAAATTTAAATTTACGAATAATATTTAGGTAATCTAATAGGATGTATTGGTACGGGAAGATATTCCTTTTTTTTAGGGTAATTGATAGAGATGATTCTTGTTCCAATGCATTAAATTGTTTTTAAACTATTTTCATTCAAAATTCACCAGAATGAATATGCTTGATATATTTGATTAGCGCAATGTACATAATTATTAAAAACTAGTTGGATTAAAATTGAAACATTATTCGTTATTGTTGACTTTTATCAGACGAGTGAGATCTAATAACGGTTATATTTTCAATTTTAGTTGGATTAAAATCTATACCAAATACGCTTT
This sequence comes from Fraxinus ornus, assembly GCA_903798235.1. Lineage (NCBI taxonomy): Eukaryota > Viridiplantae > Streptophyta > Magnoliopsida > Lamiales > Oleaceae > Fraxinus > Fraxinus ornus. The sequence continues at coordinate 24,641 of CAIGRF010073177.1, read as the reverse complement.
TAATATATAGAGTTCGTTTGGTAGAGATTAAAATCGAATTAAAATTGAAAAATTAGTCGTTATTATTGATTTTTATTAGATAAGTGAGATTCAATGACGATTATATTTTCAATTTTAATTGCATTTTAATCGGTACCAAATGAGCTCATATTCTGACATTCAATGTCTTCTACAACTACGACCGTACATTGAAGCAGTATACGATTAGGAGTGTGCGTGGGTTGGGTTGGGTTGGGTCGGTTTTTCCCCCAACCCAACATGGTCGGTTTGACATAAATTCAACACAACCCAACCCATGTAAAGATTGAAACCCAACCCAACCAAATGTCGGTCTGGTTGGGTTGGGTTGGTCGGATTGGGAGTTGAGACGACCTATCAACAAACATTAAAGTCATCAAAGTACTAAATTAACAAAATAAATGTTCTCTATGCATCAAATTTAGCATAACTTTTAAAATGGAACTAATTTAGTGACCAACTTGAAACAAAAATTAAAGTTAGGTGACTAATTTTAGTTAAAGTTAATGATCGACTTGAATAAAAAAAGGTTAAAGTTGGTTCACTAATTTTCGATAAATTAAAATTGATAACTAAATTTACTAAAAATTGCTAATACCGTTGAATTCAGAAGTCGTTCGTGATAAGAAAATGATTTTTGGTTTGAACTGTCTGGTAGTTTTGGATTTATTATTAGGGGAAATTGTACCATTGGTTCTTACCTTGTCCTTTTAATCCTCAACTTTTCAAAGGAGCAATTTATTTCAACTATTATTATAGGTACCCCTTGTAAGCTATTTGACCAATCGCCTATTAATTATAATTAGCGGGTCGGGTTGGGTGGTTTTTGTCGGGTTGAATGGGGTTAACCCACAACCCGACCCAACCCGACCAACTTAACCTTGCCAACCAACCCAACTCAAGAAAAAATGAAAAAAAACCGACCCAACCCGGTCGGGTTGGGTTGGGTTGGGCGGGTTGATCGGGTTGGGCGGGTTTTTGCCCACCCCTATTTCCAACTGAACAAACTTATGAATTTACATGAATTCAGACGATAGGTACAAAGCATTCAAAATTCAAATAATTTGTACCGATGGTTGACTTACCATCAGAGTGTCAATGATCGTCGACCTTTTTCCTTTGTCGAATAATATTAGTGCCTAATGATTTGTGTTTTGAGTATGCATGTAATATACAAGTAAACGGAGACCTGAAAAAATATCTTTTTACAGTAGTGTCTTAAAGATTTGTAATGCTCGTCTCTACTTTTCTTACATGCTCATCATTTCATATTATTCTCTCTCGACTTACATTGACAGGGACAACCGGAACATTCTTTACCACTTCTCTACTTGGCACATAGTCATGTACAAACGTTGTAAATTTTCGGGAAATTGAACAGGTCAACTAAATTAATTGACTTCTGTCAGGAAAAATTAATGGGATGTGTAGAAATAACTTCTTCAATGACCCTAGTTTTAGGTATTTATTAATTTGTAATTAATGTTGTTTCAACTTGTAGCTTTTTGTATGCCCAACTAGTTCTGGTTGTAACTGGGGGAGTTGTTTAAGGGTGTGTTTGTCAACCTTTAAAAAATAAATTATTTTCTACAGTATCATTTCTCCACCACACATTCACATAATAAAATATTCAACACACAATCCAATGAAGTTTCTTTAAATTTTAACCACACATTTCCCAAAAAAATACTATTCGAAACTCTATTCATTCTCCCATAATGGGAGACAAACAGGGGCTAAATATTCACAAGGAGTATTGCTTTATCTTTTAAAAAATTCAAATTGACTGAATCTTGTGTTTTTTTTTTTCTTTTTTCTTTCGAATGTTTGATTGACCCTGCAGTTACATTTTAATCCTTAACGAGTCTTAAGACTCTAGAAGAACATTCAAATTGACTGTTACAAAAATACATATATGCACCCACCATACGAAGAAAGTAACTTTTTACTATGGCCCCGTTGATTCTTGTTATTTTAAAATTTATTTTTTCTCTAACTCATTTTTAACCACATATTATCAAAATAAAATATTTTGCATGTAAACAAAAAAAAAAATCGTATTATTTAATTACAGATTCTTTAACAATCCACTATTACAAAACTCATTTTAATAAAATAATGGACATCAAACAGGGGTTATACTGTTTCAAAACTGCTATATGTTTTGAAACCGACCCCAAGCCCACACGCTTGGACCTACTCTATTTCAAGCATGTTTTTGTGTTATTCACCCACTACAAGGGAATTCTCCAGCATTGGCTCGAATATGGGACCACTAATTTAGTTACCAACTTCTTGTAGGGTATCGCTTTCATTTTGTGCAAAAGTAGCCAAGGCACAAATGTACCCCATATCACTATAAAATTTGACCCCCCCACCCCCCACACCCCCCACACACACACGGATCCACCCATCTCAAACATACTTCTGAATTATTCACATACTTTATGTATTCGCTTTAGAATTGACTCAAACACAAGATATCAACTCTAGTACCAACCTAATGTAGGGTAATGTCGCCACTTTGTTTATGAGTAGCTCGTGGTGCAAATGCACCACACCCTGTATGCTATATCACCTAGAATCAAGCTCGAAAATTCACTCCAAGCTTAGTTTGTCGAGTCCGCCCCATTTTAAGCATGTTCCTGCATTAAAAGTATGGTTTTGTATAAATTTACTCTTTCCAATAGGGTCAAGGAGGAATCAACAAATCTTAAAATGCTATGTGAACACACTTTTTAAGACGTGGAACTTTCTTCTATGGCGGCTGGCCCTGACAAGTCTTTTAGAACTGTTATTTTGTGAAGCCAGAAGACGAGGAAGTATTCCAGCTTAGGTAGCAACCGTTATTTGACTAAGCTAAAAATTTGAAGAATAAACGTGTCAATCTTCCAACATCCTAGAACTTTTTCAAAAATTGAAACCACGCCGTTTTCAATATTAAGGACTGCAAATCAAATCGCTAGCTGGTTCTGGTCAATGTGACAAAATCATTGCTTATTTTTCATTCTGATTACTTATCACGCAATCTTTTGGCTTCATTGTGGTTCCTTAACTCTTGCGTCCCCTTCCCGTCTCCTTTTTTGTCCTACTTTTCTCCTCTCCTTAATACGACCTTTTTAAAAAAAAAAATAGAAGTATTGTTTGTTGACCAGACATATAATTTATTTATGAATAATGTTGCCTATGAAATTTGATTTGTTTTGATGCACGTTAAACTATCGCATTGACGATAATATCATATTGAGAAAACGATAATATCTTTATAGTAATAAGCTCGCTTGTGCATATACAAATTTTGAAGATATAAAGTATAGAAAGCAAAGAATGTATTTATGAATATACAAAATATTTGAAACTCAATGATAACAACTAAACACACGAGATCATGTTCATCATGGTTTATCCGAACATATGAGCGGTGAAATAATAATACAAAATTGTAATTTGCAACTCTTTACGATATCATGGTCCCTGTGAATGTGAGGTTGAAGGCTCAAATGACAAATAACTCCCAGAATCGATGGTCCCAAAAAACAAATCCGACAAACGATGTCCAACGTCCTCAGGGGCAAATTTGACCACAGCTGTCGAATTTCTCTCTCGTCGCATTGCTGCACTATGAGCATTGTAAAACGCCTGATAACCCCGAAATATTTTTCTGGCTAATCTCACTTTTATATCATCTCGGAGCTTGTTATCAAGTACAACGCACACAGATTGATTTCGATACACCTGGTCAAATAACGAATTAAATTTCCTGAAAATGTCCTTCACTTGTTCCAGCGTACTCACGGTCGTTGGATCCTCCGGCAGAGCGTTGGTGACGTGGCTCCATCCCAGCCGTTCATAGGTCGCTGCAAATTGTTGGACCTTAGCATCGTGTTTCGACAGCCACTCGTCGCCGAGGAGGTACTTCAGATTTGAAGTTCGGACCCTTACGACGATGTGTTGAAGATTGTTGGCTAGAAACAGGTAAGAAAGTGAAACGTCTTTGTAATACTTCGCTTTGACGTCGAGTTTGCAAAGGAGAACCAAAATAATCCATGCCATGTGTCGAGTAATTGGTGGTGCGGGAGCTTCGTCGGAATCGGTAAATCCGAAGAATGATTCCGGCACTGAAATATTCGACGGCGGTGGTTGATCAGCGAGGATATCGGAGAGAATACTGCTATAATCAGATAGATTTGACAAATAATTCATCACTTCGATCGTGAGATTATGAATTCCGGCACCAGCAACTGGTGATTTAGAAGAATCCTTGAGGATGGCCGATTCAAAGACTTTTAACGCTGCCTGTGTATACTCACCGAGCCCGACGAGTGACATCAGCGCCTGAGATTTGATGCTGGATGATGAATCGAAGGAGAATATAGAATCAATCTCCGGCCATTGATCGGAGATGCCAGTGTACATGTCCAGCATACGGAAGACTTTTTCCGGCAATTTTTTGCTGTTTTTGGCCACATTTTCAGGAAATCCGAACAAAATCATGGCTCCTTCTTTTGTAATTTCGTTAAAACACGACTCTCTGATCGAATCTGAAGAAGCAAACACATGATCACAGAGGATTCTTTCTCCATTGAATAGAGTCTTCACTGCAGTTCTCACTGCATTGAGCCAATGATTGATTCTCATTTCCAGAGCACTCCAATCCATTTTATGAACCTGCGAAGCACTTAGTTTTACCACGCCAAGCTTGAAAATACCTTCATCAACTATCGATTTTCGAATAATTGTGTATATTTTCAAACATTCTTTGGCATATCCACAAGAAATCATACAATCGGCAATTAAGTTTAAATCTGCCATTGCAATGCTAGAGGCGTCTTCTACTTCTGTTATTGACTCGTTCACATTCCTGATATCATCATCGTCGTCGTCGTCCTCATCATAAAAATCTGATACGCTCGAATGAATCGAGGTAATCGAGGACCTTGTAGAAACCGATTCAGGATCCAAATGAGCTCGATTCATGGACAATATCTGATAAAACTCCTTCTGGAGTCTTTTCATGGCAATCTGCATCAAATTTTGCGCACGGACTATTTTTTCTGAATTAGAGTTTCCCGTGATGAAAAGCTTCATAGCCTTCTGTAGATTTCTCACCCACTTGATGAAATCTATTGCTTCCTTGCGATTATCGTAAAATAAAGAAGTAACCTTGGCAAGAGTGGATGATTCTGGGTTCCACTTCATGATTATAGGCTCAGCCATTTCCAGAGTTCGATTCATCACTGACTCGGAAAAATTCGGCCTAGACGGCGAGAATCCAAATCGCGATGGCAATGGCGAAGGAGAAGGAGAAGTAGATACTTTGGGTGAAAATAACAAACTCCTCATCCCTTTTCTCGGCATTTCTGGTAAAATATGGTGAATTTATGAAGAGTTAAAGGTTGGCTTTTTCTTTGGCTGTGGGGTTTCAATATAGTGAAAGAAATTAATGCAGTTTTCATGTGTTAATGGTATATATAGAAAGAAGATGGAGGGGTAAAGGCGGAGTTGAAATTTAGCTTTAGAGGCTGAGTTGTCGGACTTTTGAGAGTATCATAATCGGAACAAGGAATCTACGTATGCGTTGACGTTGCAAATGTTTTACATCATCATCAATAACGAATTTACGAGTATTGTTCCTTGAGGCTTTCTTGGAAAATTACGTATTTTCTTTATTTAAATAAATTCTTTAATTTTAATCAAATAATTTTCCTCGTATACTTATATCATCTATACACTTTTTAATCATAATTCATAAAAAAATTATTTTTACGAAATTCATTATTAAAAAAGCTCCATCAAACAAGCTCTACGTGTTCATCTCATTTCGCCCCTATTTGACAATCATTAAAATGGGATTTTTTATTTTAAAAAAAATGCATAATTAAAAAGTAAGAAAAATCTTGTAGTTACGTGTAGAATATTTTATTGTAAAATTGTGCGGTTCAAAACGAGTTTGACTAAAAAATAATTTTGTTTTAATAATAATGCTTAGCAATCTAGCAACAATGGCGCTATAACGCCCGTCTATGTGGTGTAATGTGATAAGATCAATGAAATGAATTAAGTGACTTATTTAATTGTACTTATCATTTAATATCACATTACTGTCATCTAGACTGATATTTTAACTTTTAACATCAATGAGATTAAATAACATTACTCTTGTTTTAATGATTTTTAAATATAAGCTTAATTTTGTTTTAATTTAACTATGGATATGTTTTTGTTCTCATTTTTTAAAACTCATTTTTATTAAAATTCAAATTTAAAGTGCATTTCTCCGTGTCTGCCGACTGCCATGGAGGAAGAGCCTATCGATTCCACTTTCCATTCTTTATTCCTAAATATAATTATTTTTTCTTTTGTGTTTCCACTTTCCACTTCTAATTTCTCGAAACTCTGAAATTTCTCCCTTAATAATTTCCATTCGCATACACCCTATAGGTCCAACTGTCTAAACCATATGCTATGTATATACACCAACTTAAAGAAATTTGAAAAGACTAATGATATTGTATAGATCTTTCTAGGAATTTTGAGTGATAGTACAGATGGAATTCCTCAGTTCGACATAAAGTTCTATGCCACCGCTTTTTAAAAGAAGGAAAATCATAATCGAGGGGGGTTGGTCAGTCCCCTCCTCCAATAAGGGGGCGCCAATGTGGCGTCCTATTGAGCCTGACCCAATAGCATGACTCTTAAAAGAATTTATTGGTTTGTGAAATCGTCTACGATGTTATCACGAGAACTAGACCTTGGGGGCATTTTTCTAGACAATCACGTCATTTTCTATTTGGTTGGTTTAGATGGTGTACCGTGAAGGAGGATTACTTCATCTACCATGTCATAAATGATATTTCTATGTCAATTCGATTTCGACCTCTATCAACATGATCTTGGGGCTATGAAAGCTTTTTGTTCAAGTAAATGAGGTCCCTCAACTGATTCAATGTCAATTTTAGATCGATCGGCAATGCCAGTACACGTAATTTTACTCAATATAATTAATTAAGTCTATGAATATTGTTGCATTTTTCTTGGTCTTTTTTCCATGATGCCATGGTCACAGTCCCTTGCTTGGAGGAAAAATATACATACTGTTCATTAAATCAGGCGTGACGTAGTGTGTGAGTTCAACCTTAACACCTGCCTTTTTTGACTGCCTATACTAATGATAACGATTTTTTGTGTCAATTTTAATCACTTTATTCGTAAAATAACAAAACTCATTACCAATTATCATGTTTGCTCTTACGTCAACTTATAATTTCTGGGTTTTCGTCCTAATTAAAATTTAATTATTTTAAATATATGTGTTGGATTGTTTTTAAAGAAACAGAGGATTGAAGGGTTAACACAAAAGAACATTAATTTATAATAAATATGTAATATACTAGAATGGCTGGAATAAGAAACGATAATATATGTTAATAGCGGAAGGTGATACCAATTAAGAATAGCTATTTTTGTCGAGAGCAATGTGAACATTGCATGACAAATTCAAAGAAAATGGCGTCGGCCAAAATTTAACGTAAGTATTTAATATGAAAAATTACTATCGAATACAATTAAAAGAAAAATGTCATTTCAAAACTCAATTGATGTCTTGTTTTGCACTTTGAGTTGAGACAATCGCGTCAAAATTACTTTCCAAATAGAAGTTGATTTCAACAAGCAATCAAATTTTCCCTATCAGATCGAGCTTTTTGGGTGTGATATTGCTGTTAGCGAGTTTTGCTTTCTTTCTAAGTTTTAAGTCCATGCTATCGCCCAAGCCCTTGAGATTGTAAGCTCAAGGGTTAACCCTTGTTGCATTTTGGTCCCTGACTTTCTTATCCTATTCAGTTCGGGTCTTTCCTATGTGCAATTTCGTTTTTTTTTTTTTTTTGAATATTTTTAATTTTAAAAAAAAAAAAAAAAAAAAGAAAAAAAATATTCCGCCAAGNTCTTGTCCTATTCAGTTCGGGTCTTTCCTATGTGCAATTTCGATTTTTTTTTTTTTGAATATTTATAATTTAATCTTCCAAATTCCACAATCATTCGTAATTGATTCAATGCAAAATCTAAAAGCTTATAATTTAGTTCGCGAACTTTTCAATTGTTGAATTTAATTCTCAAAGCTTTTGAATTCTTTCCAATTGATTACACATAACCTTCAATTTACATCGAATCAATCTCAATTAAGCTCTAACCAAATTCTTCTCTAAATTAATAGTAGAAAAAGCTCGATCAACATTTGATTTCTCGAGTTATCGTATAAATTTATTGTTAAAAATAATTAAGAAGCAAAAGAAGAAAAATTCAATACAAAACCATTGCTCTAACGTGGAGGCTTTAAGCCCAGTGAATTTTTCTAACTAAATGTGCTCATGAGAAACGGAAAAATCAATCACTGTCAATTTGGGTCATGCACGTTTCTATATTCAGTGTACACATTAGGACAAACTTCTCTGTTCTGTTCACAATGGGCTTTCTTTGTGTCTTCTTTGAAATAAAGAACAATAGCAACAAATATTTTTATCTAATGCTCTTTAATTTGCAGGAAAGGGACAAATAACTTCTCGCAAAAAACAACTTCGAGCATTCTTATCTTTAATGTAAATATATGCTTTGGAGTAGGCTGGCTGAAATGAAGGGTTTAGCACCCGACTGGGTTCTAGGAAAATCTCTACGAATTCTTCTGTGCAAGAGACATTCATTTCCTTTTATAAAAAATTATTAAAAAATCAACTTTTAATTTACATCAAACGCGCATAAAATATTGAAATTTTGGTCTATATGTAACTTATTTGGCAATGCTTTTGCTTTTGCTTTTGCTCATATTTCTTGTAGAAAAGTTTTCAGAAGAAATGATATTAGGTCAGCTTCTTTTAGATACTCTTTTATCCAAACAAAGCACTTTTAAAAAATTATTCAAACATACTCAAAAATAAATTTTAATTTTAGAATTATATATATTTCGACTTTTCAAAAGTTTCCAGAAGAAATGAATTTGTTTGTTTTGGGACTTAAATGGGTGTAGAGATTCATTTTGGGATGTTAGTTTTGTGGGCCACGTGTCAAAGAAATTTTCGCCCCTGTTTCTCTACTATTTTTCAAAGTCTTTCGTAATTTGACTATCGGATCAAGTTCGACTATTTGATCGAAATTGACACAAAGTCACTTTTCAAAATTATACTTAACCAAAACTTCAATTCTTAAACCAAATTCCAACAATCCCCCATATGAATGAAAATTTTACATATGCAAATGATAATGCAAACACTCGTAGAGGAAAGCGAAAAAAACATTGCAACTAGAGAGGTAGCTTCTGACCTTAAACATTCCTTAGTGAAATACTATAAGATTTACTTGGCTAATTAGTGAACGCGATGTCTTGAACCATTCAGTCGTTGGTGTAAACCAAAACAACAATACTCACACAATGTCTTTCCAAAACCGTTTATGTTTCTCATGATTATGTTCATTTTGGCCATGAAACACTATTGGGTTTCATAAGTGTTTAGAAAATTTTAACTTCGAGCAATTCTCATCGAAGCGGCTCCACTTTACACTTACATAGATGACCTCCTAATAAGGGTATGATGTTCTACTCCTTTGATCTAATCAAGATATATAAATCATTAAAAGCTTATCTTAGTTTTTTAACATTCTATAGAAATCACTTTAATTATCAAAGGAATGAGTATGAATAATTTTCTAAGTGNTTCAATAAAAAACTGTGAAATGACGAATATATTCTCCTGTTTAAATAAACAAAAAGAAAAGAAAAATAAAGAACTAATTGTAATCACACTCTCAAGGTTTTAAAAAAAATGCGATTGAGTCACAAATAAATTATTAAAATTATAAAATACCTAGAGTTTTGAAAGAATTTTAAATTTTCAAATTAATTTTAAAAAGAATTTTCAAATATTTAATCGAAACGCATAACAATAATTGGATGTTGCTATTAAATTTTATAAGTAGTATGATGGTGATCGGTAGAAAAAATTACCAATTATAACCATTGACTATGTACTATATTGTTATAATTAATGGTATCGTAAGCATCAGTGATAATGCAGTTTACTAATGCAGTAAACATATAATTTCTTCTTTAGTTATAAACCCAATTAATTAATGTTATAAAGTAAATTACTATGTAAAATTGATCGATAATTCGTAATATCGACCACTTTTATTCAGATTTATGTAATTTCTCTATTTTTAAGGATTTACTAATGTTTAAAAATGTGCATGAAACTTTCACCATGTTCGACTCCTCAGTAATAGAAGGACGAACTAAATATAAAAAAGGAAACAAATTGAATTGAAAAAGTAAGTTGTAACAAACTTCAAGATACTAAGGGCCCTTTCAGTAAAGATTAAAATTGAAAAACTAGTTGTTATTGTTGACTTTTATTTGACGAGTGAGACCCAATAACGACTATATTTTCAATTTTAAATGTATTTTAATCCCTACCGAACGGGGCCTAAAACTAATATTTATGTTTATTTTTCATTGCTTTCTTGAAAGAAGACAAGAAAATAAGTATACATATCAATTTTAGTTTCACTAAGTAATTTAGTTATCTTTATTAAAAACATGGGTTATTAGTACAAAAGGTTCCCTATACATGGAGTTTATTGTGCAAAACGTCCCAACATTGCACCGTTTTTACATTTTCACTCCTATTTCAACATTTCATCGCGGAAATCATCATTTTCATTATTTTTCATCCAATTTTTCAATAAAAAACTGTGAAATGACGAATATATTCTCCTGTTTAAATAAACAAAAAGAAAAGAAAAATAAAGAACTAATTGTAATCACACTCTCAAGGTTTTAAAAAAAATGCGATTGAGTCACAAATAAATTATTAAAATTATAAAATACCTAGAGTTTTGAAAGAATTTTAAATTTTCAAATTAATTTTAAAAAGAATTTTCAAATATTTAATCGAAACGCATAACAATAATTGGATGTTGCTATTAAATTTTATAAGTAGTATGATGGTGATCGGTAGAAAAAATTACCAATTATAACCATTGACTATGTACTATATTGTTATAATTAATGGTATCGTAAGCATCAGTGATAATGCAGTTTACTAATGCAGTAAACATATAATTTCTTCTTTAGTTATAAACCCAATTAATTAATGTTATAAAGTAAATTACTATGTAAAATTGATCGATAATTCGTAATATCGACCACTTTTATTCAGATTTATGTAATTTCTCTATTTTTAAGGATTTACTAATGTTTAAAAATGTGCATGAAACTTTCACCATGTTCGACTCCTCAGTAATAGAAGGACGAACTAAATATAAAAAAGGAAACAAATTGAATTGAAAAAGTAAGTTGTAACAAACTTCAAGATACTAAGGGCCCTTTCAGTAAAGATTAAAATTGAAAAACTAGTTGTTATTGTTGACTTTTATTTGACGAGTGAGACCCAATAACGACTATATTTTCAATTTTAAATGTATTTTAATCCCTACCGAACGGGGCCTAAAACTAATATTTATGTTTATTTTTCATTGCTTTCTTGAAAGAAGACAAGAAAATAAGTATACATATCAATTTTAGTTTCACTAAGTAATTTAGTTATCTTTATTAAAAACATGGGTTATTAGTACAAAAGGTTCCCTATACATGGAGTTTATTGTGCAAAACGTCCCAACATTGCACCGTTTTTACATTTTCACTCCTATTTCAACATTTCATCGCGGAAATCATCATTTTCATTATTTTTCATCCAATTTTTCAATAAAAAACTGTGAAATGACGAATATATTCTCCTGTTTAAATAAACAAAAAGAAAAGAAAAATAAAGAACTAATTGTAATCACACTCTCAAGGTTTTAAAAAAAATGCGATTGAGTCACAAATAAATTATTAAAATTATAAAATACCTAGAGTTTTGAAAGAATTTTAAATTTTCAAATTAATTTTAAAAAGAATTTTCAAATATTTAATCGAAACGCATAACAATAATTGGATGTTGCTATTAAATTTTATAAGTAGTATGATGGTGATCGGTAGAAAAAATTACCAATTATAACCATTGACTATGTACTATATTGTTATAATTAATGGTATCGTAAGCATCAGTGATAATGCAGTTTACTAATGCAGTAAACATATAATTTCTTCTTTAGTTATAAACCCAATTAATTAATGTTATAAAGTAAATTACTATGTAAAATTGATCGATAATTCGTAATATCGACCACTTTTATTCAGATTTATGTAATTTCTCTATTTTTAAGGATTTACTAATGTTTAAAAATGTGCATGAAACTTTCACCATGTTCGACTCCTCAGTAATAGAAGGACGAACTAAATATAAAAAAGGAAACAAATTGAATTGAAAAAGTAAGTTGTAACAAACTTCAAGATACTAAGGGCCCTTTCAGTAAAGATTAAAATTGAAAAACTAGTTGTTATTGTTGACTTTTATTTGACGAGTGAGACCCAATAACGACTATATTTTCAATTTTAAATGTATTTTAATCCCTACCGAACGGGGCCTAAAACTAATATTTATGTTTATTTTTCATTGCTTTCTTGAAAGAAGACAAGAAAATAAGTATACATATCAATTTTAGTTTCACTAAGTAATTTAGTTATCTTTATTAAAAACATGGGTTATTAGTACAAAAGGTTCCCTATACATGGAGTTTATTGTGCAAAACGTCCCAACATTGCACCGTTTTTACATTTTCACTCCTATTTCAACATTTCATCGCGGAAATCATCATTTTCATTATTTTTCATCCAATTTTTCAATAAAAAACTGTGAAATGACGAATATATTCTCCTGTTTAAATAAACAAAAAGAAAAGAAAAATAAAGAACTAATTGTAATCACACTCTCAAGGTTTTAAAAAAAATGCGATTGAGTCACAAATAAATTATTAAAATTATAAAATACCTAGAGTTTTGAAAGAATTTTAAATTTTCAAATTAATTTTAAAAAGAATTTTCAAATATTTAATCGAAACGCATAACAATAATTGGATGTTGCTATTAAATTTTATAAGTAGTATGATGGTGATCGGTAGAAAAAATTACCAATTATAACCATTGACTATGTACTATATTGTTATAATTAATGGTATCGTAAGCATCAGTGATAATGCAGTTTACTAATGCAGTAAACATATAATTTCTTCTTTAGTTATAAACCCAATTAATTAATGTTATAAAGTAAATTACTATGTAAAATTGATCGATAATTCGTAATATCGACCACTTTTATTCAGATTTATGTAATTTCTCTATTTTTAAGGATTTACTAATGTTTAAAAATGTGCATGAAACTTTCACCATGTTCGACTCCTCAGTAATAGAAGGACGAACTAAATATAAAAAAGGAAACAAATTGAATTGAAAAAGTAAGTTGTAACAAACTTCAAGATACTAAGGGCCCTTTCAGTAAAGATTAAAATTGAAAAACTAGTTGTTATTGTTGACTTTTATTTGACGAGTGAGACCCAATAACGACTATATTTTCAATTTTAAATGTATTTTAATCCCTACCGAACGGGGCCTAAAACTAATATTTATGTTTATTTTTCATTGCTTTCTTGAAAGAAGACAAGAAAATAAGTATACATATCAATTTTAGTTTCACTAAGTAATTTAGTTATCTTTATTAAAAACATGGGTTATTAGTACAAAAGGTTCCCTATACATGGAGTTTATTGTGCAAAACGTCCCAACATTGCACCGTTTTTACATTTTCACTCCTATTTCAACATTTCATCGCGGAAATCATCATTTTCATTATTTTTCATCCAATTTTTCAATAAAAAACTGTGAAATGACGAATATATTCTCCTGTTTAAATAAACAAAAAGAAAAGAAAAATAAAGAACTAATTGTAATCACACTCTCAAGGTTTTAAAAAAAATGCGATTGAGTCACAAATAAATTATTAAAATTATAAAATACCTAGAGTTTTGAAAGAATTTTAAATTTTCAAATTAATTTTAAAAAGAATTTTCAAATATTTAATCGAAACGCATAACAATAATTGGATGTTGCTATTAAATTTTATAAGTAGTATGATGGTGATCGGTAGAAAAAATTACCAATTATAACCATTGACTATGTACTATATTGTTATAATTAATGGTATCGTAAGCATCAGTGATAATGCAGTTTACTAATGCAGTAAACATATAATTTCTTCTTTAGTTATAAACCCAATTAATTAATGTTATAAAGTAAATTACTATGTAAAATTGATCGATAATTCGTAATATCGACCACTTTTATTCAGATTTATGTAATTTCTCTATTTTTAAGGATTTACTAATGTTTAAAAATGTGCATGAAACTTTCACCATGTTCGACTCCTCAGTAATAGAAGGACGAACTAAATATAAAAAAGGAAACAAATTGAATTGAAAAAGTAAGTTGTAACAAACTTCAAGATACTAAGGGCCCTTTCAGTAAAGATTAAAATTGAAAAACTAGTTGTTATTGTTGACTTTTATTTGACGAGTGAGACCCAATAACGACTATATTTTCAATTTTAAATGTATTTTAATCCCTACCGAACGGGGCCTAAAACTAATATTTATGTTTATTTTTCATTGCTTTCTTGAAAGAAGACAAGAAAATAAGTATACATATCAATTTTAGTTTCACTAAGTAATTTAGTTATCTTTATTAAAAACATGGGTTATTAGTACAAAAGGTTCCCTATACATGGAGTTTATTGTGCAAAACGTCCCAACATTGCACCGTTTTTACATTTTCACTCCTATTTCAACATTTCATCGCGGAAATCATCATTTTCATTATTTTTCATCCAATTTTTCAATAAAAAACTGTGAAATGACGAATATATTCTCCTGTTTAAATAAACAAAAAGAAAAGAAAAATAAAGAACTAATTGTAATCACACTCTCAAGGTTTTAAAAAAAATGCGATTGAGTCACAAATAAATTATTAAAATTATAAAATACCTAGAGTTTTCAAATTAATTTTAAAAAGAATTTTCAAATATTTAATCGAAACGCATAACAATAATTGGATGTTGCTATTAAATTTTATAAGTAGTATGATGGTGATCGGTAGAAAAAATTACCAATTATAACCATTGACTATGTACTATATTGTTATAATTAATGGTATCGTAAGCATCAGTGATAATGCAGTTTACTAATGCAGTAAACATATAATTTCTTCTTTAGTTATAAACCCAATTAATTAATGTTATAAAGTAAATTACTATGTAAAATTGATCGATAATTCGTAATATCGACCACTTTTATTCAGATTTATGTAATTTCTCTATTTTTAAGGATTTACTAATGTTTAAAAATGTGCATGAAACTTTCACCATGTTCGACTCCTCAGTAATAGAAGGACGAACTAAATATAAAAAAGGAAACAAATTGAATTGAAAAAGTAAGTTGTAACAAACTTCAAGATACTAAGGGCCCTTTCAGTAAAGATTAAAATTGAAAAACTAGTTGTTATTGTTGACTTTTATTTGACGAGTGAGACCCAATAACGACTATATTTTCAATTTTAAATGTATTTTAATCCCTACCGAACGGGGCCTAAAACTAATATTTATGTTTATTTTTCATTGCTTTCTTGAAAGAAGACAAGAAAATAAGTATACATATCAATTTTAGTTTCACTAAGTAATTTAGTTATCTTTATTAAAAACATGGGTTATTAGTACAAAAGGTTCCCTATACATGGAGTTTATTGTGCAAAACGTCCCAACATTGCACCGTTTTTACATTTTCACTCCTATTTCAACATTTCATCGCGGAAATCATCATTTTCATTATTTTTCATCCAATTTTTCAATAAAAAACTGTGAAATGACGAATATATTCTCCTGTTTAAATAAACAAAAAGAAAAGAAAAATAAAGAACTAATTGTAATCACACTCTCAAGGTTTTAAAAAAAATGCGATTGAGTCACAAATAAATTATTAAAATTATAAAATACCTAGAGTTTTGAAAGAATTTTAAATTTTCAAATTAATTTTAAAAAGAATTTTCAAATATTTAATCGAAACGCATAACAATAATTGGATGTTGCTATTAAATTTTATAAGTAGTATGATGGTGATCGGTAGAAAAAATTACCAATTATAACCATTGACTATGTACTATATTGTTATAATTAATGGTATCGTAAGCATCAGTGATAATGCAGTTTACTAATGCAGTAAACATATAATTTCTTCTTTAGTTATAAACCCAATTAATTAATGTTATAAAGTAAATTACTATGTAAAATTGATCGATAATTCGTAATATCGACCACTTTTATTCAGATTTACTTTAAAAGATTATACTTAACCAAAACTTCAATTCTTAGACCAAATTCCAACAATTCTCCATATGAATGAAAATTTTACATATGCAAATGATAATGCATACACTAGTAGAGAGAAGGGGAGAAAACATTGAATCTGGACAGGTAGCTTCTGACCTTAAACCTTCCTTAGTGAAATACTATAGAATTTACTTGGCTAATTGGTAAACGCGATGTCTTGAACCATTCAGTCATTGATGTAAATCAAGACAACAGTACTCACATAATGTCTTTCCTAAATCATTTATGTTTCTTATGATTATGTTCATTTTGGCCATGAAATACTATTGGGTTTCATAAGTGTTTAGAGAATTTTAGTCTCGAACAATTCTCATCGAAGCGGCCCCACTTCACACTTACATAGATGACCTCCTAATTAGAGTATGATGTTCTACTCCACTTGATTTAGTCAAGTTATAAGAATCATTAAAAGCTTATCTTAATCTTTTAACATTCTATAGAAATCACTTTAATTATCATAGGAATGAGTAAGAATAATTTTCTAACTGCTTCATGGAATTTTCATAATTTAGTTGTACCTTTGAACCAAATCTTGGGATCTCCACTCAACAAAATAGGGTTACCATTACAAAGACTCTAACGTAGTAGGCTTAATCTCTTTCTCTTCGATATGCATTATACTTGATCTCTTGGTAAACATATATAAAAAGGATCCATGAGTTTACATCAATGAGATCAACTGCTTGTGGTATTTGTGTCTACTATATATATATATTGTAACAAAATAAGAAATCCTCTTATGAAGCTACATGCTTCTCACTATCTTTATCTAATGTTTTATCAGTTTTTAACATACGATTGGAGGATTTCTATCAAATCATTACACTAGTCAATCACTTTTATTAGTGTATTTCATACATGGATATTCAATTTTATGATAATTTTTCAAATATTTCAATTGTTCTTGCATATCCAAACAAACATCATAATCGATTTTCATCCCATTTTATCCACTTTGGACTTAATGTAGATCATGTTGTAAGCCATCCTTAAACTTCTAAAATAGTATAAGGGCTTTCTACATTTTCACTTCATAAACATTTTTTTATGATTTATAAGGTATGGAGAATTTAACTTATAGTATAATTTACCTATACAATTCCTTAATTGGGAATACATATGCAATCTAGTAACTTTTCATACAAGTTTGCAAGTATTGATGTTTAAACCCTTCCCTTATTGGGTTATATTTGAATTAAGAGTTCATAAACTCTTTCAAAATCCATTTCATCCATCAAATATATAATGATATATGAAAATTTAAGTACTTTGAATTTAGTAATCGTCAATTCATACTTTTGTACATCAATCAAACTCTCTTTAATTTTGATAACACAATTTAAATCAAGGTCATTACATAAACCAAAAATGCTTTCAAAGCATATATCAACAAATTTGGTCCGATGATTGAAGTCAATAAGTTGTATTAATTGCACATAAATATACACATTTTAGTGTAGTATAGTACAATATTGAAGACGGCGAAACATCTTGATTCACAAGAATTCACTACAACAAAATGTACTTTTTACGGCGTGCATTGCAAGCCGTAAAAACCTCTTTACGGCGTGAGGTCGCACGCCCTAAAAAGTGATTTACCTTTTACGGCGTGCAGAGTACATCGTCTATAGAATGCCGTAAATTAGTTTTACGGCGTTCAGTTGCACGCCGTAAAAAGTATGTCACTTTTTACGGCGTATTAGGATGCAAGTTGTATATTGAATGCCTTTTACGGTGTTTAGTGAATGCATGTCGTAAAATATTTTGCAATTTACGACATGATTATACACGCCATAAATATCAATTTAATTTTTTAAAAAATATTTATTTATTTGATTAGCAGCAAACCTATAATAATAACAAAACAAAATTAATCCATAAATAATCAAGGTTTTCATTGTTTCGATAAATAAAAATATTGAATACGATTCAATACAGTATGTCAATGTAAAGTCCATCTCAACAATTCTCAAAAGACTACTACTTCAAAAAAAAAATGATTGAACCATATCAAAGTTAACTTCTTCGACCATCAATTTAGGTATTCGACAAAATAGTAACTACTTGCACACCATAGAAATAATGGTATGGTTAATAAACTTAGAGTGAGCATATAAATCAAAAGTATATCTCAAGTAGCTAGAGGCAATTTGGAAGTCATCCTGATTTTAGCCACAACCTCACGAATATCTCGAGTACCATGACGAGACAATGCAGTTAAGCTACTCGACTTGGAGGAATCAGCTTCATGTTTTGGTGCTCATCAACCTCAAAACTCACCATTTTCTTCTTCACAGAACCCTCGTCTACACTATTTGACACAAGACTTTCTGAACTGCTTTTCTCATCCGTCAAACTAATCAACCCAGTAGCATCACTATTGGGCGACGGATCTTCCATTAGTGTCCTCTTAGTATATTCCGATGGCACTGATCGTTTTGCACTTTCCTCCCTACTCCATGAAGGCCAGTGCCTCTGATCTTGAGCTGCCCTCACTTTTATGCATTAGCCCTGATTTTGAACTACCTTCACTATTTTTATGCAGTGGCACTAATCTAGAACTAGGAGTGCTTGGTTTCGAATTCTTTATCGTTTCTACATTCACTCTTTTCCCCTTTTGAACCTCTCTATAGACCTCATTTTCCGTTTCTTCCTCCAAATCAGGAATACCCTCCCTCTCTCTCACTTCATTTGAATCCGGGCTGCTAGAAATTGATCTATACCCATATCCACCAGTTGAATAATAACCCTGGTACCCGTCAAACAGGTTAAAGAAATCCCATGCCGTGGCCTTGGGTGATGGTGGAGGCGGTGGCTCTTTCGGAGGACTCACTTTCACACCACCATTTCCATAAGGGGCCGGATAGTTCCAATATGAATTCAAGTACCCATTAGTCGACTGCTGGGGTGATGTCGCCTCCTGAAACACTGTTTTCATCTCCGGAGCTGACTTCCTTATGTAATACACATTCGAATTATTGGAATAATATCCCGGCATTGGCTGTAAAAACATTTTCTTTCCATTTTAAGCCTTCTCATGATAAATACATATAAAAAAAAAAGCCCTATTACCATCTAGTTAAAGAAACCATCAACCAAATACCAAATTACATCAAGGATGATTCATGGCTATATTCAAGACGAAAAATTCCCCATTTTCTGTTTAATTTTAATAACTATATCATAGCATAAAACTCCGTTTATCATATTCTATAGACGTGCTGAAAATCTGTCAACAAATTAATCACTTGAATAGCCAATAACTGAACACATAAAAAATTGATATGTGAAGACCTTTTTTCTTCTTTTTCAAGAAAAACATAAAAAATTCTGAGCATGTCTATTATTTAAAGTTGAAAACCAGAACAAAATCATCATAAATAGCAAATCAATTAATTAAGGGATATATATACTTTCAATACACTGCTGAGTGTTTTTGAGCTTTGAGAGCTTGTGTGCTAGTATCTCTTCATTGAACGCACTATCCATCCCACCTCTCTGAATGTCCCCTTCTCCACCACTATTTGACTGTACAAAAATAGATATATAAGCACCACAAGACCCATAATCTATTTAGTTCAAGAGGAAACCCTAATTACTAGAAAAAAAAATGAAAAAGAAAAGAGATTAAATCTTTAAAGAAAAAGGATTGAATCTTTAACCAATTAAACTAAACCGACTCCTGAAAATCACACAATTGATGAAATGCAGGGAAGGAGTAGGTATAAAAATACCCAAAAATTATTGAATTGGGTTGGAAACTAAAAATTAAACCAAAAAACGAAAAGAAAAAAAGAGCCAAAAAAATGACAGAAAACTTATAATTAATTTGAGTTACCTGATCAGTTTATGAAAAAATGCCGAGGGCCACTTCCAAAACCCTAGAGAAGTTTTACAAGATGAGGGAGATAATGAGAAAATAGGTGTGTTTTAATAGAGAGATTAATGAGAATTTGAGTTCGTTTAAGTGTGTTGTCTATGAAAATTTGAAGTGGGCTCACAGCTGATGGCTAATTGAACGGTTGCTGGCTGATCGAAGGATGGTAATTTGGGAGAGAACGACGTTCATTGGCGGATAGGGCACGAAGAAATCGAAGGAAGGAGAAAAATTGCGCCTTGTGTTTTGTAACGAGCACGAGAAAGGAAATGAAAATAAAAGGAAATAAAGGGAAAATAAAACGTTCGCATTTACGGCGTTCATTTGCAAGCCGTAAAAAGTCATATTTTTTAACAATCTACAGCGTGCACATAATGAATGTCGTAAATAGTGTAGGTAATTAATCATTTACTGCGCGCAAAGAATGTACGCCGTAATTGTACGCCGTAAATACTTTATGCAGTTGATTATTTACGACATACATTTAAGGCGCGTCGTAAAAAATCTATTTTTACTGCAAACTTCAATTGCATGTTTTAAACATATGCCGTAAAAAGCCTTTTTTTTTTTTGTAGTGATTGCAACTTCTCCAAAATTGTGCAACTCATCAAATTTGTGTCATTTCTTAAGATAGCATTATTTCATGTCAATAATAAGGTATCTATTCACCTTATTCACCGTATTGAATGAATAGATCAAACATAGGTTGGAAAGTTGTGTCTCAAAAAAAACAAAATCTACAAAAGGACACACTTCTTGAAATTAATCTCTATGAAGAGACACACTCGTTAAAAAATAATCATACCAAAAGTCATAATCTTTCATATAAAAAGACATATTTCCATTTAAAGTGATCCTAGAATATTTCATAATTTTCCAACAATTCCGTGTAATAAGTGACTTAATTTTCATCACCAAATAATGATTTCCACTTAAATAATTAATTCAAATTGGACAGAACCAATTTTCCATACAAGATTTCGACAAAAGGAATAATGAAAGTTCATATACTTTCAATAAAAAAAATTGGCATCTCAATTGTATTTATTTTTGTTGCGAAACTAGAAATCCAAAGTAACATATTTGTTTATTCCAAACATTTATACATCCATTTATAAATTTATTCCATTTATAGTCAACATATAATATGACTAGGATTGTTGATGTCTCGTGGAAGTCCATTCACTTCCTTATTTAGAGATATTGCAATCTCATTTAGTAACGTCATTGATCCCATTTTAATTGGGCATCTAGATATGATCGTATTCATCATATGCAATAATGTGGTGAAATGCTACCCCCACAACTTTAGGGTACATTAATAATGTAGTTTAATAAAATATCTTCCTTCGTTCAACAAATCTTATAGATTTTAGGTAAACACCACATGATAGACCAATGTGTTAAAACAAACAGTTGGCAACAATATAAGCAATCACTAATTCTTTATTATCTATCAATGAAAATTAGGCCTCTTGATCAATCAACCAAAGCAAATGGTAAAGCCATTGATTTGACACAAACCTCGAACTATTCCAATTAGTTCGATAAACCGTTTCAAGTATAGAATTTGATCATCATTCATCTCAATAATCAATTCGCATATGTGCGCAAATCATAATTCAGTATTAATACAAACTATATTTGAAAATAATTGGCCTCCCTCCGGTAATCCTCATCTAATTCAGTATTAATTCTTAATTTTTAAGTTCAAAAATCGGGTATATTCAAATATACTCCACCCCACCCACACCACTTTCTTTACTCATGCAAGAACTGTTCGTTTCATTCATCACCACCGCCACGTCTATGTGCACCATGGCCAGAACATGCTACCCGTTCGTGGCTGTGGTGATAGTGGAATGTGGGAACCCGAGCTTCGTTAGAGATCTAGTGGTGGTGGCGCTCGCGCGATAAATATAAATTGCTTTAGAAAATACACTTTGAAAATTTTGTGAAAGTGTTAATCTCTAATTAGAGAAACTAAATCTAAAAGTCTTTTGAAGAAAACAAAAGTAAAAATAAAAATTCTCTTAAACGGACCCATAATATATAGATTTTGCTATTTGTACATATAAAATATACATAATAAATTATATAATACGATATTGTAAGAAAAAATTAAATGAAAAAATTGACTGTGTTATAGTCTATGCGAGCAACGTGTGAAATAAACTTTCATGTGAAAAAGAAAAAAAAGTCCCAAATTGCAATGAGACTTTTGGCATTTAGGTTCGATGCTCCTCAAAGCCGTACCCGTACGGACTTCAGCTTTGTAGCAATATTGATGATGATTAAGTTGATTATTATTTCAAAGAAAGTGACACTGTGAAATCTTTGGGATTTGTTTAGGTCATTTTGTACGACTTTTAAAGTAATATGTGATATAATTTTGCGTATGCTGTGACTATTTTAGTGGGCTATCCAGCTGTTGATAAGTAGATTATGACTTTACGCCCAAAATCATGGAAATTGAATTATGCGGTTGAAATTTTTTTGGAATAAAATAAAGAAATGTGGCCATTTGCAAATAATAATAATAAGTTGATAACAGAAAATTAATTCTTATTTCATTGTTTGGACCTTCTCTTTTTCCTTTTTAATCTTTTTGAAAGTCAAGAAACATCATCGTCTTTACAAAACATGAATATCGTAATTCACATTATTAATTTTGAACGAATTTAATGAAAAATAAATTAGAATAGCTAATCACAATTAGTTAGCTAATTCCACGGATTGTAAATGTAATTATACGTTTTTCTCAAGTTCAAATCTCAAGTATTTTTGCCACAAGTACTGAACATTTTGTTCTTCGATTTTCACGACCTTTTTCCCTTTTTGTTCTTCAATTTTCTCGAGTCTTGATCATACTAGTATATAGAATAGAAGCCCAAGTGATTATCATAATGTCATTGATGGATCCTTTTCGTTCTGCATGTGTTATGAAATGAGGAAAAAAAAATCTAACTGAAAGAAAATAAATTTAAATTGCATCATAATATTAGCAAAAAAAAAAATGTAGGTTAAAAAAAAAAAAGAATTAGCCTTAGTTTTCATTTTTCAAAGATACAACCAGATTCGAGCCTAATTATCTTCAGCTTATATAGAGAAAATTATCAAAAACCTTAATACATCCATTTATAAATTTATTCCATTTATAGTCAACATATAGAATGACTAGGAATGTCGATGTCTCGTGCAAGTCCATTCATTTCCTTATTTAGAGATATTGCAATCTCATTTAGTATCGTCATTGATCCCATTTTAATTAGGCATCTAGATAAGATCGTATTCATCATATGCAATAATGGGGTGAAATGCTACCCCCACAACTTTAGGGTACATTAATAATGTAGTTTAATAAATTATCTTCCTTCGTTCAATAAATCTTATAGATTTTAGGTAAACACGAACATGATAGACCAATATGTTAAAACAAATCGTTGGCAACAATATAAGCAATCACTAATGCTTTATTATCTATCAATGAAAATTAGGCCTCTTGATCGATCAACCAAAACCAAATGGTAAAGCCATTGATTTGACATAAACCTCCAACTATTCCAATTAGTTCGATAAACAGTTTCAAGTATAGAATTTGATCATTATTCATCTCAATATCAATTCACATATGTGCGCAAATAATAATTCAGTATTAATTCGAACTATCTTTGATAATAATTGGCCTCCCTTCGACAATCCACATCTAATTCAGTATTAATTCATAAAGTTTTAATTTCAAAGAACAGGTTTCAATTTTATTTATTTATTTATTTTTATAAAAAAAATTAGGTGTATTCAAATATACTCCACCCCACCCACACCACTTTCTTTACTCGCGTAGAAACCGTTCGTATCATTCATCACCATGCCACGTTTATGCGCATCATGGCCAAAACACGCCGATCGTTCTTGGCTACAGTGACAATGGAAGGTGGGAACCTGAGCTTAGTCATAGATCTAGTAGTGGTAGCACTCGCGCGATCTACTTAGATACTTTTGTGAAAGTGTTATATCTGATTAGAAGAACTTTTAGAGAAATTTGATCTAAAGGTCTTTTATAAAAAAATTGAAGTAAAAATGTAATATTATATAGTTCATTATATAAATCTTAATGTACATGTAGCAAGATCCATAATATATATAACGATTTGGGGTATATTTTGGGATTTAAATGGGAAAAGAGAAATTCATTTCGTGATGTTAGTTTATGTGTGCCACGTGTGAAACAAACATTCATGTGAAAAAGAAAAAGAAAAAGTCTCTTGTACGTAAAGTTTGACATCCCTTCACAATAGGAGGGCCCGCGAGGCTGTCAAACTAGGTATAATCCTCAAAGCCGTACCCGTACTCCTAGTTTCATCCCAACAAAAAAGTCCCAAATA
>CAIGRF010073158.1:0-11749 GCA_903798235.1 Fraxinus ornus | reverse complement strand
TTAGGAAAGTAGTTAGAGTTTAGTCATTAGTCATTGTAATCATCCAATTTTATAGATTTGATTAAGGTTTGGTAATTAGAATCAAATTAGTTCTTTCTCTGTGGTAACGATATCCGGAATTTTCAATTCCACTTTATTAC
Organism: Fraxinus ornus; assembly: GCA_903798235.1. Lineage (NCBI taxonomy): Eukaryota > Viridiplantae > Streptophyta > Magnoliopsida > Lamiales > Oleaceae > Fraxinus > Fraxinus ornus. The sequence goes on along the minus strand of CAIGRF010073158.1, from coordinate 11,609 downwards.
TTGTTAACGAACCGTACACTTGCGGTGATTTAAAACGAACAAATATTTTCGTGAACAGACATCAACTCACTTCAAGGTCAATGCCATCCCAACCAAACATAATTTTGTGTGTGAAAGCAATCCTAGGCCAAGAGTCTGCCTTCTACAATAACTCACTCTCATTATTGTTTTTATCAAATCCTTGCCGGTTGGTAATGTTTAAAAATGGGCCAAATTGGGAAGGAAAGAGATGTCGAGAAGAAAACGCTTGGATAGCTTTGTTAATTACCTTAAAATAATCTAAAATAATTGTTATTTTGTCCTAAGCGAGTGAAGGGTATATACGTTAATTGAGTAGGGACAAATATTCTAAGTAGATTATACTTGTAAGTTATTTTATAATATTTAACATGTATAGGTAAAAAAATATATTTATTGTGATAAGAGCGAGTGATTCCTAAATAAGCAATTTACTTATTTTCTACATTGAGTAACGAAATGAATTGAATACTCTTGCTAGTTGTGATCACATTCATCGTCAAAAATGAAAATCTAATCATGCACGACGAAATTTATTCGGTTGTCCGTTTGAATTAATAATTAATCTTTATTATTATTATGATTAGTGAGTGTGATTAAGAAAAATACAGAATGGTCAATTGCATGAAAAATAATTTAAAACACATGCATTTTGTTGTATACTATTGGATGTGTTTACTGACTCCAAAAGCTAGCATCCCTGCTCCTCCTAGGCTTCCACACAAAAGTAGCAAAATTAATTTTCTCCAAACAATCTTAAAATCTTGATTAGCAGAAAGCACTTATGAATTCTTCATTTCCATCAAAGAAGCCAGAGGTGACCCTGTCCCTAGGCTTGCCGTCAATCCCTAGCGAGGGCATAAAGCCTGAAGAAAGAGGTGTAAAATTGATCTAGTTGTTGCTATCTTGTGCTGGACATGCCTCCTCGGGTAATCTCCACCATGCTGACGCGTGTCTCCACCAGATTTTGCAGCATGCCTTAACCAACGGTGATTCCATGCAACGGCTTTCTGCCCGGTGTGCTTCTGCCTTGGCGGCCCGACTTGTTAAACGGTGGTCTGGTCTATATAAGGGGCCCTTAACAATAGCGGGCCTACAAGAAACATCTTGACCGGGCTCGGTTCATCTTCACTCAACAGTTCCCTTGCATGGACTTTGCCTATGCGATAGTAAAACGGATGTTGATCCAAGTCATGTCTCACGAAAGAATATTCCATGTAATTGATTTGGGTTGCTGTGATCCGAAGTTGTGGATTCCATCTATACAGAGCTTAAGTCATGTCCCCGATGATACGCCTCATTTAAAAATCACTTGTGTTAGTCGAAATAAGGTAGCCCGAGAGAAGTTAAGGGCCAGGCTTGTGAAAGTCTGAAAGTTTGGACGTGCCATTTCAATTTAACCCTATAAATGTTAGTCTTAGAGAGCTCACATTAGACATGCTTAAGGTAAAATCAGGGGAAGCATTAGCATTGACATCAATATCAAGTCTTCATGTCTTATTAGTTGAGGATGATCATGTCAATTCGCATTTTGGGTCTAACAAAAATACCAGTCAAGGACTCTTAAGAAAATGAACGAGTTCCTAGCAATTGTAAAATCAATGTCCTTCAAGATAGTGTTACTGGTCAAGCAAAAATCTGATCACAACCACAATCGTCTATTGGATCGATTTGTTGAAGCACTATATTATTATAGTGCTTAGTTTGATTCGATCAGTGCTGCCTATGGAGAATTCTCGTGCACAGATCGAATAGCATTGGAAGAAATGTTTGCAGGGACGAGATTGAAAATATTGTGGCAGGTGAAGGGCTAAAGAGGGAAGAGAGGCACGAAAGGTATTCCAAATGGCTGGTGAGGTTTGGAAGGGCCGGGTTCAAGCCCGTACACTTATGGTCTGAAACAGTGGATGAGGCCCAGCTAGTCGTCGAGGCCCATGGGCTAAAGGGTTACAAGATAATTAACTAGAAGGCCAGTTTGATGATATGTTGGCACGATAGGCCCATGTATGCAGTGTCAGCATGGACTTGTTTTAGCTGATTTTTTTTTATTTTTTTTTTCCTTTTAAAATTATTGAAAGTGTAAAGGGTACCTGTTGTTGTTTATTCAGAATATATATACAAGTTTATCGACAATTTCGAGAAATTAAGGTAAAGGGTACCTATTGTTGTTTATTCAGAATATATAAAGTTTTATCGACAATTTCAAGAAATTAAGGTAATTTATATTTCTGTAGAAAGTATTGTTAGAGAATCTCTAAGAGAATTTATATTTATAGAGAGTATTTTTTGTTGGCATTTGGTTTTAAAATTGAAAATTTTGGTTAAGTATAAAATATTAAAATGACTTTATGTCAACTTCAGTTAAATATTCGGACTTGATTTGATAGTCAAATTATAAATATAAATAGACAAATTTGTTCTACTTGTCGAGTAGATCGTCACGGTATATTTGTAATCTCAAAACCAATTCCGAATGAATGAGAAATTACAGTCCAAAATTGAAAAGAAAAGAGGAAAAAACTGGCTGGAAATTTACATAAATTCATTGCTCGCCTAGCACTCAAGCGATGAGACTGTTGCTCGAGCGACGGTGGGTGAAAAAGTTTTCATTGAACAGGTAGGACCGTCGTTCGAGCTAAAGGCCAACGACGACAATAGATGATTCCTTTTGCGAAAGTTGCTGAATTTGGGGCGTGACACTTCATTTACAACCTATAAATAGGACTCTTTGGACATCCATTATGCAACCCATATCATTTACATTGAGTATTATATCAACAATTTTGGCAAAAACTCTCCAAAAATCATTCCAAAATTATTTTCTCGTAGAGAGAAGAAAAATTGCTTGAGTTCAATGTTGTTTGTGGTTTGAAGTGCTTTTCTCATAAGTTGTATCCGGAAGACAAGTGTCGTAATCCGTTAGCACCATTGCAGGACAATTTTGTCTTAATGAGAAAGTGTTAATCACTTGCCTCACATTTCTTTTTCTTCACTTTCTCTTCATTTCTTTCTTTATTTTCACTTCTAGAGTTTAATTATGCTCTTGTGTATTAAACTTAACTATTACTTTGTCATTTAAACAAACAACCATTTAACTATACAATAGTTACAACAATCTTAAGAGAAAAGTTTGTTTGTGGTTGCAGAACAAATCATTTCTCTTCATTTTTGGAATAAGCCTTCATGTGCTATTCTTTTCTTTCATTTTGTGGGTTGAGCTTCTATTTGTAACAGAAATAAACACTGTTGAGATTACTTCGAGTCAAACAACTAATGGTACGAACCATATGATTCCACCTTTGGCTATACCTATACCAAACCCTCATATCCTACATGGGGAAAAATAGGAAAAGTTTGGAGGTGTGGATTTCAAAAGATGGCAACAAAAGATGTTCTATCTTACTATTTTGAATTTGACAAAGTTCTTAAAAGAGACCTCTTGCAGTACAAGAAGGAGAAAATAATCGTGAGTCGATTATTGCATTGGATGCGTGGAAGTACTCGGATTTCCTTTGTAAAGTTAAGTCGTAAATGGATTGGACAATACACTTTATGGAGTGTATAGTTCGACGGAATTGGTCAATGATCTATAGGATTCATTGGAGAAGAAGTACATGAACGAGAATGTCGGAACAAACAAGTTCATTGTCGGCAAGTTTTTGGACTACAAAATGGTAAGACTCCAAAACTATGATAAGTCAAGTGCAAGAATTTCAAATTCTACTTCATAACATTCATGCAGAAAATATGGAACTTGAGTGAATTCTTCCAAGTTGCAACTATTATTGAGAAATTCTCTCTTATGTGGAGAGATTTCAAGAACTATCTCAAGCACAAATGCAAGGAGATGAATTTGGAGAAATTGATAGTTCATTTGAGGATTGAAGAACATAATAAAAATACCGAAATAAAATCTATTGTTCAACTTGGAACAAATTTTGTTGAAATTAGTTCAATGGTCATCAACAACAAGCGTAAGCTCTCCGGTGTTGTACTAAGAAGAGACAACTCCAAAAATGTAAAGAAGTTTAAAGGCAATTGTTACAATTGTAAAAAAATTGGGCATTGTTCAAACGAATATCGAAAGCCGAAGAAGACCGCATAAGCAAATATAGTTGAAAAAGACACATTTTTTTAAGGAGTTCAAAAGATGAGTCTATCTGCGATTTTTCTGAATGCAACATGGTTGGTAATTGGTGGGTTGACACTGGTACTACCCGCTATATTTGTACAGATAAGACCATGTTCTCAAACTATCATGAATTGAAATGAGAACAACTGTTCATGGAAAACTCTGCAAGTTCGAAGGTTGAAGGACTTGGAAAGATTACATTAAAAATGACTTTCAGGAATAATGTCCTCCATGTGCTAGACATTCGCAAGAACCTAGCTTCAGAGTCTCTAGTTAGCAAGAATGACTTTAAACTTGTATTTGTATCTAACAAGTTTGTACTTACCAAAAATGATATGTATGTTGGTAAGAATTATCTTAGTGAAGGACTGCTCAAAATGAACGTCCCTACAATTATACCAAAAACACATTATGAATAAAAATTCCAATTCTACTTATATGCTTGAGTTGTCTTGTATATGGTATAGTTAATTAGGACACGTTAATTACAAATTTAGGCGCAAACTTATGAATCAAAATTTAATTCCAATGCTTATGATTGGTCTTAATCATAAATGTGAAGTATTTGTTGAAGGAAAATTGGCCAAAACACATTTTCACTCAGTTCAAAGGCACATGACACCTTTAGAGTTAATACAAAGTGATAAATGTGATTTGAAATTCATTCAACTAAAGGTGGTAAGAAATACTTTATAACTTTCATTGATGATTGTCTAAAGTATTGTTATGTCTTTCTACTACGAAGTAAAGACAGAGCCTTAGATGTATTTAAAACATTATAAGACAGAAGTTGAGAATCAATTTTGTAAACGAATAAAAAGTATTCGTAGATGTGGTAAATACAGAGCACCGTTTGAAGAAGCGAGCATGGAATCATTCATCAAACAACGACACCTTACTCACCACAATCGAATGGTGTTGTTGAACGTAAAAATCGAACTTTTAAAGAGATGATGAACGCAATGTTGCTAAGTTCGGGTCTACCCCAAAACTTGTCGGGGAAACTATTCTATCGGAAAATAACATTCTTAACAAGATACCTTTAAGAAGATGGAAGAAACTCAATAAGAATTATGGAAATATCATCATACTTTCTACCAACACTTGAAATTATGGGGGTGTTTGGCTAAGGTTGATGTACCTAAACCTAAACAGGTGAAAATCTGTCCCAAGACGATTGATTGAATATTTATTGGGTACGCCAATAATAGTAGTGTATATCGTTTCCTTGTACATAAATCTGAAATTTAAGATGTACATGAATAAATCATAATTGAATCGATAAATGCATCCTTCTTCGAGACTATTTTTCCATGTAAAGACAAGGAAAATGCAAGTTTAAATAAAAGAACTTTCGATACTATAAATGACACTTCAAATGAGGAAGAACAAATGCGTTGCCCAGATTTTCTAACCTATATGGTAAAAAATGATCAAAGACTTTCGATGAAGCAATGTTTACACAGAGAACACTACATTGAAAATAAGTTATCAATAGTGAGATAGATTCTAAAATGCAAATCATACTTGGGAGTTAGTTGATTTACCTCCCAAAAATAAGTATTTAGGTGTAAATAGATCTTCAAAAGGAAACTAAAATCGGATGGATTCATTGACAAATATAAGGCTAGATTGATTGCCAAGTGATATAGAGAAAATGAAGGACTTGATTTCTTTGATACATACTCACCCTTGACTAGAATCACTTCAATAAGGTTGTTAATGGAGATTGCGACATTATATAATCTTGAGATTCATCAAATGGATGTAAATACGGCATGCCTAAATTTTGAGTTAGAAGAGGAGATATACATGAACAACCTAAAGGGTTCGTATGTCCTAATCACAAACAAAAAGGTTTGTAAACTAATTAAGTCCTTATATGGATTGAAATGAGCTCCTACATAATGGCACAAGAAGTTTGACAAAACAATGTTGTCTAATGAATTTAAGATAAACGACTATGACAGTGTGTATACATAAAATATACACCAAAAGCCTATGTGATTGCATGTCTATATGTAGATGACATGTTGATAATGACCAATAGTCACGAAATAATGCTAAACATCAAGAGAATGTTAATGAAACATTGATATGAAAGACTTGAGTGTGACTGATGTAATATTAGGGATTAACATCTCTAGAATATTGGAAGAAATTATATTTTTCCAATATCACTACATTGAGAGTGTGCTTAAAATGTATAATATACTTGAGGAAAGTCATGCGAAAACTCCTATTGATACAAGTTTACACTTAGTCAAAAATACGGGTAAATGCGTGTCACAACTAAAGAATTCACAGGATATAGATAGTCTAATGTATATTACAAATTGCATTCAACTGGACATAGCATTTACTGTGAATAAATTTAGTAGATTCATAGGTAATCCAAAACATGATCATTAGAAGGTTTTAATAAGGGTTCTTAGGTACTTGAAATATACCTTAACTTATGAATTACACTTAACAAAATATTTCATGGTATTGAAAGTATATTGTGATACGAATGGGATATTGGACATAAAGAATTCTAAGTCTACTAATAGTTATAACGCCCCGAATTCTAATAACTCATTGCGTTACCAAGAATGCGTTCTTTAATGTTAGTCTCTAAAAAATACGAGATTTTTAAAAAAATTCTCAATTAGAATTTATTTACTCCAACTATATAATCATAATTTTTTTAAACATATAAAATTTTTAAAAAATACGGAACAAAACAATTTGGAAAGAGTTGTTCTTTTTTTTTTTTTTTTTTAAACAGCAAGCTGAAACAATTTTCTACAATTACACGGTGATTTTGCAAAATTTATTTGACCTAGCGAACCTTGACAAATATTTATGAAATCTCACAGAAAAGTATAAAACTCATATAAGTAAAACATATAAAAATTCGGGATCTCGACGAAAGTGTTTGAAGCACGAAATTATTTTTCAAACAAGTTGGTTAGTGTTTCTCGAATTTGACTGTCACAGTTTACTAAAATTGCTATAATAAATTATACGGGACTCCGATCAACCTATTTTCAGTTGCATATGATAGATAACTCACAAAGGATCATTTTCCAATTAAAAACATGCTAAAATTTCAAATATACCGACCATATGAAATCTAAAACATAAGAAATAAGTTTTTCTAAAAATTTCATATGTCACTCATGCCGAGCCACTGCACAATCTTCGGTTAATCTGGAAAGGTTAAATAGGAGTGAGCATCTCAAAGAAATACTTAGTAGGCTGCACATGCTATATGAACATAATAATCATTTAATCATGCATCCTTACATATTGTCTTCATAAATAAGCAAATCAATGATCAAACGATCTACTTTAAGTTCTGACGAGCCTCTACGATCATCAGTTTAACATATATACTTAAAGTTCTGATGAGCCTCTGCGACCAACAGTTAAACATATAAACTTAAAGTTCTAATGAACCTCTGCAACCATCATTTATCTTTCTTGCATCAACATTTAAGAGAAGCCCTTAAAAGCACTTCATATACTCTATGAACAAATATAACGAATAACATGCTTAAATGAAAATTTAATTGTATAACAACAACTTGGTGTAGAGATCCTACCGTGTGTGCATATATGTGTATTTAAAATATCTTGTAACATTGAAATTCATATGTAAACAGGAGTCTAAAACCGTTTGTAAAGATTGGATAGAATTTGATTTAAAATAATAGCACTGGGGATATGTATTAATTGGATGAGTTTTTTTTTTTTTTTCTTCTTTCATGTAGTGAAACAAAGTACTCGAAATCCTAGCTACAAAGATGAAATTAGTTAAGTTGGATTACAGGTAAAACAAATGGATAATCTATAAAACTAATCCACATTGTTCTCCATTCAAATAAAAATATCAAAATGTCATATTCCAATTATGATACACGTGGCTACCAAAATGTTGATTGTTTGATAACCTTAATTAAAATAGAAATCCCCTTATATTACAATATATTAGGTCTAACTTATCTGAAATAAATTCTTCTAAAGTACAAAATTTCTCATTTAATATGAGCTTCGAAACAAGCCCAATATCAATATGAAATTTCTCGTTAGATGAATACTTAATTATTTGGCCGAAGGCTAAAATTTTGACATAAAACTTATAAACATGTCAAAATGAAATAGATGAAAATTTATTTTCGATTGTTACAATCATCCCCATTTAAAATAATCTCGTCCTCGAAATTCAATTTACTTGATTAAGGAGATATGAGTACTTAGCTATAATATCTTCTTCTCTCTCCCATGTAGCCTCATCTCTTCCATGTCTACCCCACTGAACTTTGACTAATGGCACTTCTCTATTTCTCAAAACGTGTACCTTTCTCTCTAAAACCAATACAGGCGTTTCTTCATAAGTCATATCATTCTGCACATCCAACGATTAAACATTAACCACGTGACTTGGATTGTGGACGTACTTTCTCAACATAGAAACGTGAAATACATCATGCATTGCCGATAGCTCAGGTGGTGTGCCAAACGATATCCTACGTTTCCAACCTTCTCGAGGATCTCAAATGGGCAAATAAATCTTGGTTTCAACTTCCCTTTCTTTCCAAATTGTAGTATCCCTTTTATCAGGGCAACTTTGTGAAATACTTTCTCTCATTCCTCAAATTCTAGTTCTTTTCTTCTATTATTTGCGTAACTCTTTTGGCAATATTGATCTATCTTAATCCTCTTTCTGATCTTATCAATAGCCTCCAAAGTCTTCTCAATAAGTTCTGAACCCAAAATTCTCATCTTGCCAACCTCATCCCAATATATTAGTGAACGACATCTTCAGCCATACAATGCCTTGTACGGTGCCATACTGATAGTAGCTTGAAAACTATTATTGTATGCAAACTCAACCAACAAGAAATGATTTTCCCATTTACCATCCAAGTCTAGTATACATGCTCTCAACATATCTTCTAGTACTTGGATAGTTGGTTCTGACTGTCCATCAGTTTGAGGATGATAGACAGTACTGAAAGACAATTGAGTTCCCATAGCCGTCTGAAGACTCCTCCAAAATTTTGAAATGAATCTTGGGTCTTTGTCCGACACAATGTATGTTGGTACCCCATGAAGTCAAACGATTTCTTTGACATATAATTGTGCAAATTGTTCCAGACTGAAAGTCATACGATACGAACTGGTAGAAAGTGGGCAAATTTTGTAAGTCGGTCTACTATGACCCAAATGGCATCGTGGCGTTTCACCGACCTAGGAAAACCTACTACAAAATCCATCGTAATCTTTTCCCACTTCCATTATGGTATGTCAATTGGATTTAATAGCCATGATGGCCTCTGATGTCCTGCATTCACCTGCTAACAAACTATACTCTTCGACACAAATGAAGCTATTCTTCCTTTCATATTCTTTTATCAAAAGATATTACGTAAGTTTCTGTACATTTTTACGGAGCCTGGGTATGCGACATAAGAAGGCGAATGAGCCTCAGCCATGATCTCATTTCTTAGTCCTTTATCCTTAGGTACACACTGTCGGTCCTTAAACATAAGTCCGTTATCACTACTTATCTCAAATCCCTTCCTTTTCTCGGTTTCAACATTGGCCCTGATCTTTTCCAAGAAAGGGTCATCTTTTTGAGCTGCTATAATCCTATCCCTGAGGGTTCGTTTTAGAACCAGACTTGTTAACCTACCTGACATTTAGAGCTAGTATTGTTAGCACTTCTACTCTCAAACTTTCAAAGTCTTTGATTAACTGGTTTTGCAATGTATATAGTGCAGATAAATGACTCAGATTCTTCCTAATCGGAGCATCCGCTACTACATTAGCTTTATCTTGATGGTAAAGGATGGTACAATCACAATCTTTTACTAACTCTAAACATCGTCGTTGTCTCATATTTAATTCTTTCTAGGTAAAGAAGTACTTGAGGCTCTTATGGTCACTGTAAATTTCACACTTACTTCCATACAAGTAATGGTGCTAGATCTTGAGAGCGTAAACTACTGTTGCAAGTTCTAGATCGTGCGTTAGATAATTTTTTTCATGCTGCTTTAATTATCTTGATGCATAAGCTATCACCCTTTTATTTTGCATCAAAACACAACCCAAACCCACTTTAGATGCATCACTATAGATAACAAATCCCTTCGATTTCTCTAGAATTGCTAACACTGGAGCGGATAATAGTCTATCTTTCAATTCTTGGAAGCTCTGTTCACATTTTTCTAACCATACAAACTTCATACCCTTTCAAGTTAGTTATGTCAAGGGACCCGCTATCCTAGGGAAGCTTTCTATAAATCGTCGATAATATCCAGCCAAACCTAGAAAGCTCCTCACATCTCCAACATTCGCAGGTCTTTGCCAGTTAGTAACAGTTTCAACCTTACTCGGATCTATCTCTATACCCTTGGCTATCACAATGTGTCCCAAAAATCCTATTCGATCTAGCCAAAATTTGCATTTCTTGAATTTGGCGTACAATTTTTCTTTACATAAAGTTCCCAAAATTGTTCTTAAATGATTTTCATGTTGCTGAGAATCACTCGAATACACCAGTATGTCATCAATAAACACAATAACGAACTTGTCCAAATATTGATGAAATATCATATTCATCAAATCCATAAATACTGCAAGAGCATTGGTAAGTCCAATTGGCATAACCGTAAACTCGTAATGTCCATAGCGAGTTCGAAATGCCGTCTTAGGTATATCACTTGGCTTGATATTTAGTTGATGATAGCCTGACCTCAAATCAATCTTTGAAAATATGGTTGCACCATTCAATTGATTAAATAAATCCTCAATTCTTGGGAGAGGATACTTATTCTTGACAGTCAACTTGTTCAACTCTCAATAATAAATACACATTCTGATTGTTCTATCCTTCTTCTTCACAAAAAGCATTGGAGCTCCCCATGGAGACATGCTTGGTCTGATAAAACCTTTACTTAGAAGTTCATCCAACTGTATTTTTAACTTTTGTAGTTCTTTCGGTGCCATCCGATATGGAGCCTTAGACACTGGCGCAACTCCAGGTATTAAATCTATTGTAAACTCTAATTGTCTATCAATTGAGGCACTCGGTAGGTCATCAGGAAATATGTCAGTTTTGAAAAATGCAAGATTCTACCAAAGTGACCCAACTACACATAGAGGAGGGTGATTAGGTGTAAATGCGAAATCAAAACTTTAATTAACAAGCAACAAGTCACAAGTTAATTATGTTTAGGTGATTAGTCAAACAATTCAAGTAATCATATATTTGAATACCGCAGTAATATCAAAACAGTAAGAAAAGCAATAAACAACACCAGAATTGTTCATGAAGAAACCCAACGCAGGAAAAACTCCGGGCACTTTACTAGTCAAAGATTCACTATAAACTTTTGATAAACTTACAGACTACCAGCAAAGTTGACGACACAAGCTTTCTGATCTCCTATCTGAAGTTTGAAGCAGC
>CAIGRF010073153.1:63299-73535 GCA_903798235.1 Fraxinus ornus | reverse complement strand
GATGAAATTTATTGTCAGTATCAATTCTGAAAGCAGAATGGTGATATTCATAAATCTAAATTGAATGGATATGCTAGTTGTTTTTAATATGTTTGATGGTTCCAAGACTAAAACAACACCTATAAGACACACTAATTTATCCTAATGACCAAGCCAATAAGGTTTTCTTGCTTGGAAAAGTGCTTTGACTCGAGATTTGTTGTAGGTTTTAAGGACAGCAGGGGTGGACCTACCAAGTGTCTCCCACTTCACATAAGCTCACAAGTGACCAAATTATTTGAACTCTTGTCGATTATGATACTTTATAATATATCTTTCGTTGTTTTATTTGTTTGTTGTTTTACTGTTCAGTGTTAAGTTAGTAATATGTTGCATTTACGTTGTTTTCGGGGGCCCAACTTTGGGAGTTCGCCTCAGGTCCCGAAAATCACAGAACTGGCCCTGCCTCAGCACCAACCCCAAGCTGCGGCAGCGCAACCACCACTGCCTTCTTCGACGCCCCACCTCATAGAGGAGTGTGCAGCGTACTTGCTTGTAATAACTGTCGTGGCATTTTTTTGCTTAAATTATTTCCCATATCTGATCTAAATTAGGCACCACGGACATGTCAACTCCAAATTTTCTCTTTGGAATCGCAAAGAAGTGTTTCACCGTAGGGCTGATAAGCCTCACAATATCTGATCGTTATGTCAGCCTTATCGCCATTCGCGGCTCCTCAATGTCTCCCACCTTCAACCCCCATGACAAAATATCTGCTGCATTTACTATGGGTAATTTCATATTTTACTGATTGTTTTTACCTTGTGGTAAAAAAGATTTACTAGATTTTTAATGGTGGTTTCAGATGACTATGCATTGGTTGAGAAATTTTGCCTAGAGAAATACAAGTTTTTGCCTGGTGATGTGGTGGTTTTCCGGTAATTATATCTCTGGCTGCTACTACTCGTTGATTGCTTTTGGCTTTATCAAACACATTGTCTTTTTTACTTGCAATTGCTCAATTAACTTATTTTTTAAACATTTATTTTGGGTTTTTGAAGAGCATTTGAATGTGGTTCAATTTGCATCTTATTGTTGTTGGATCTTCGTTTCTTTTTTGTATTGTTGTTTTTTTATTTCCTTTAGTTTTATGCTCGGGCCAATATTTACTGCTTTGGTTGTGATTATTGGACATTTACACTACCTAAATAACTTTTCTTTGGATATCAATTGGAGATGCTGAAGTTCAAATGATGATATCTGACCGTGCAAAATACTTCTTTTAAAAACATTGTATGCTGGATCACTAAGCACATATCCAAATGCTTTAATATTTCAAAACAAATGACAACCGGCCTTTAGTTTGTCATTTATCAAGCTGAATTCCCCGATCTGTTATTCTTCCCTCTGTACATAAGCAGGAACGCGATCTCCCCTCTTGACTGGTTTTTGCCTGATTCTTGACTGTATTCCTTTCAGCAACCTTATGAACTTCTCTGCCTCAGAAGAAAAAAAAAAATATTGTTTGATAAATTGTATGCTAATATCTAACACTAAATTCGGTAGAGAACAGCTTAGGATAATGAAGAGAATTTGCTGGTAGCAATGAACATTGAGGTCTATATATGCCTTGTATGCAAATATGTTGCCAGGCAAGATGTTGACTAACACGTTTCTCAAGGAAAGCAGTTCATAAAACTGAGTTCTAGATCAGGTAGCTTGATAAAAGGAGTGGAGTGGGAAAACATGAGCAGATCATATGTATTTTTTGCATTGAACTTTCAACCATCATCTGAGATGGGATGCTCGAGGTCTGAACTAATACAACAATTGTTCATATACAAATCCTAAACATATGCACATGAAATTTCCTGTTAGCTGTGTGCGTCTTTCATCCCGTCTAGAAGGTCTTTTAAAGAAGTTCGTTTGACGAAGTTGGGGATTGTAAAAGATTGATGCAGCTGAATATCCTAATGAGAATAATTAATATTCTATGTGCTGACTCATATAATTTATAAATTTGGTTTTGCAAATTTAACTTGGTAACATTGATCTCATGGAATATGTTTGAGCACTATACTTTGTGGTATTCTATTCTGTGTTCAAGAGGCATAGGTTAGGACTTGTAAAAATGTCAGCCTTCACTATTTTCTATCCAATCATCATAAACTTTGAAAAATTGAACTACTGCATGAAGTATAGCTAGTTCTTAAAATCATGAAGCTAATCCTTCACGATTCTTACAAGGAGAGATGCATTCTTGCAAGTTAAAATCTAATGACATTTATCTCTGAACTTTTTCTTTCTATAAATTATTCGCCGATGCCCCTTTTCTTTTTGAAATTTGGGAGTCATTGTACTTGAAACTACTTTTTAATTTCTTCAACCATGGGTTTAATTCATTTCAAAAAACTTCTAAATTGGAACCATAATTTAAGTGACTCCTAAATCATTTGATTGTCATGCTGAATCTTCGCAGATGAAGAAATTGCATCTCTTTAATCTTTCTACAGACTCTCAATTCGAGAATCAATTTTTCTAGCACAATAAATGACCAATCCTGCACGCCATTCCCACTTAAATACTAGCCATTTTAGGCTCTACTTTACTAGAAGATGCAAGAATTGGAAGCCAATCATTGATCCCCAAATGTGGGGTGAATGGAATTGGCTGTGACCTCTGATCATTTTGTTATTTTCCATTTGGTTTTATTGTGTTATATCTCTATAATTCGGATTAGGCTACAGAACTGTACATGATATTCTCACCTCATATATTCATATTTCACTGAAAACTGACCTTTTACATTGGGTTTGATTAGCAGAGCCGGGAACTTGATGGGAATATGGTAGCCATGAGAATTGAAGTTTAGGCAGTTGGTGTGTGTCGATTATATTTAGTACATTGAGAGCTGGAAATAGCCATAATTGCGGGGAACTGTCCTGTAGGAGATGAGGCTGCTGCAACAGCTCTTGGCCACTTGAAGGTGGTACTCTGACCTGCTCAATTTTTTGGGTGGGGGTGGGGGGGTGAGAGAGAGGTTAATAATATATTTGAAAATAATTTGCTGTGTCAGTATTTGAATGCCCCTAGCTTTTGTTATCAATTTTTTTAGAAGTCAAAGTATATCGCAAACATGATCAGTAAATTAAAACTGCATTTGGCAAATTTGTAAATCTTTTATAAAATGGTCAAACTTCATTTTCAATCACACATTTCAATAAACTCACGAGTATTGTCCACTTATCTACCATTCATTTGTATTTATTTATCAAATTCTTCTTAATATGAGGCTAATTCCAAAACATGCCATATATGTTACGTTTGTGCCATGTTAGTACAAAATAGTAAACAATAATTCTAGTTCTAAAATTTAATTGCAATCACCCATTCATTGCAGTTCCCCAAGTAATCATAAACAGAAAAATGTAAAGAGAATCACTGCTTTGCCGGGTGACTGGGTCAACGTCTCTTCTTCATATGATGCTGTGATGATCCCTGAAGGGCATTGTTGGGTTGAGGGAGACAATCCAGCTTGTAGCATGGACTCAAGATCGTTTGGCCCGGTATGTTAGAAATTGCTCCCTATTTATATTTATCACCTCTGAAGTTAAAAACCTCTGTGGATTACGTGATGGTTTCACAAGTCATTTTGCTAGAAGCAACTGGTTTGTAATCTTGGTGGAAATTTGCGTGCCAGCATATAAATTGGGTAGTCTTTATCGAATTATGCTTTAACCAACCAAATTCAAGGGTGACTGTTTTCGTTTTTTGTTAAGTAAAAGTTTAAAATAGAAATTTGTTTTATGTTATTGTACTTATTGTATTCTATTCTGAGCTCTTGTTAATAATTACGGTGCAAGAATACATTTTGTAGCCAGCTGAAATTCGGTTCAAAACAAACGTAGGACTGCTATAATACATCATTACGTGTGTTGTACTAACTTAGAAATTGATGATTGTAATGAAAAAAAAAAACATTAATAAAATTTAGTTAATACAAGATGTTGAATGATCCCGATAGAGTTAATCCCTTCAGTTGCTGGTATATATCACTTTAGGATTTGCCTCCATTCACTATTTGAAAATGAATCAGGTCACCTACATCAGTTGACTTTGCTAAACCTATCCTATTGTTAAAACCAATATGCTTTTGAGAACTTCAATTTAGTTGGTAGAAGTGTTAAGCTTATCATATTGCTGCAAATAGTAGAATTGAGTATTGAATGTTGTCAACGAATGCTAATATTGTCACTTTGCCTTTCTTGACTTGAATATAGTTTTATTTTTGCCAGATTCCTCTCGGTTTGGTTTGTGGACGGGTTACCCATGTTGTCTGGCCACCAAACAGAGTAGGTAAAGTTGACAGAAAAGTAACCGCAGAAAGACTATCCTTCTGATCATGTCATGACTTGCGAGTTCATCTTTCAGAATAACATGGATTGATCATCTCACAGCTGACATTTGTACCAAGGCAATATTAAAGTGGGATTTGAGCGACAACAACTTCCTTTCAAGATTTCATCGTTTGAATTTACGTTTGTATTCTTTTGTGTATTTGTCATCGGAGAGTTGTTATGCGGTAATAAATTCAATTGGTTGAATTGGGATGATCATTTTTTGTTCATTGAATCGTTTTTTCACTTAATTTAAATTTACTCGGTTTCTGAATTGTGGATCTCATTTTTGACATAGGAGGAATGATTTGGCAAGGCATCATCTCATTTCCCATGCTCGACTGAAAACTTATTTTAGTTTTTTGTGACAGAAAATCAATACTTTGAATTTATTTAGATACACAAAAATGTGTCGAGAAAAGATGTAACGCAAATGGCGAAGTATGCACCCACTGACCAAAATGACAAATTACCCACTGGATGTCATTTTAGTGGGTCCCAATCAGTGGGAATTTCAGTTTCACTGTTTTTCTTTTTCTTTTTATTTTCGTACTTCCCTTGTAACCCATTTATCGGACAATCCAAAGCTAAGCTGGCTTTAACACGATTTTTTACACTGTACGGACAGTAAATCCTCCTCATGCCTCGTAAATGGTTAGCACATTAATTCGATTAAAATCAGATTTTTAGTATATTTTGATAAAATATGATAAAATATGTGATTGAAAAGTTGTGTATGCTATAAAATGTACTTTTGTTTTTGTAAGGATCATAATTGAAAAATACTAAGCCCTTGTTTGGGCTCCATTTTTCCAAATTTTAATTTTTTAAAGAATGTGTGGTTAAAAAGAATGAAATTTTTTTAGGTTTACGTGTAATATTATTTTATTGAAGAACGTGTACTTAATAAAAAGAAAAAAAAAATTAATTTAATGGGACCAAACAGGAGCTGAGTTTAACTCCTTGTCCAAACACGGGACATGTCATTCAACGGGATTAAATCGAAATTAAAGATTCTTCGGAAAATTGTCTCATAAGTGTCGCAGCAATGTTCACTGGAGGTGTAGGGGTGTGGTAGGGGATGGGGTGGTGGTTCCTATCTCTACTAGTATAAATATTTGTTGCAAAATGCGTTTCATTTGGTGTGATCATTTTTTATTCTTTTTCTCACTTTTTTCATGCCCCCTTTTCCCTCACTGCTGCTGAGGTTAGATCTTATGCTATTTTTTTTCATCTGGGCTCCCACAATTTTTGCTCATATTATGCATATGTATATGTATTTATATATTACACACACACACACATACACGCTGCACGCATTTGCATTGCATTGTATTGTTTGTTGATTGAATTTTTTTTTTTAGGAATTTAATTTTTTCTGTCGGTTGTGTGATTTTAGGTAGAGTTCATTATCAATATTAGTTCAATGGGAAGGCTATTTTTGATCAATCTTGAAGGGAGAATGTATACTTGCAAGCACTGCCAAACCCATCTTGCTGTTTATTCTGATCTCATCTCCAAGGTTTTTTCTCCTCAATTTCTCTTCTTGTGTGTTTATACTTTGTGATTTACACATACATATGTTTGGGTATTTCGAATTTGGGTTGTGATAAATTTTGATTGTCCACGTTCTTGTTAGCGAAAATTAATATGGGAATTAGAAAGATAATGGCATGGAATAAAATGGAAATTTCATATTCTTATGGCATGTTTGGTTTGAAGAATCGAATAGTAAGGAACAAAATAAGCTAAATTCTCAGTCGAGCGCTTTGTACCAAAGGTGTACTACCGAATGTGTATTACAAGAAAGGTAAACATAGAGGGGATTTCTTTTGCCTGCCATTTAATGAGTTGATCTAGTGCTTGTTTGGTATTAATTTTAAGTTGATTATAAGATGCGGGTCCTATGGAATGTGTGGATAATAAGTGGGTAATAAGATGTGGACGAAATGTGAGGATAAACAATATGTTAACCAGCTTAAATTATAAAGTGTGCTTTGCATAAATTGAAGTTGATAGGTGAGTTGAAGTATTTGTTTCACATCTAGAAGAATTTGGAGAGGCTCTGCGGCTCTGCAATCTTTTACGCAGAGAATTCAATTAGTTATGTTTGGTGACATAGACTTTGGGTCTCGGAAATCAAACAATAAAGATTTGACTTGAGTTTCAGATTTGTTATTGTTGGAGTCATTATTTGAGGGCATATTTTTGAAATAGGGTTAAATGTTAATCTCTTTTGATCTGAAGGAGATTGTTACACTTTAAGTTTGAAATTTTATGATTGGGGTAGAGTGACCTGTGTTCATGTGCGTCTAAATATAGAAATATTTGTTTTCTTCCTTTACAAATGTATTTACGTTGATATGGAAAAAGACTATTCTATTTGCAAATTGGAATTTGGTTGAATTGTCATTTGCTTCATGGAAACAACTTTCTTGCGATGAATAGTTGACACATTTGGAACACAAACCATTAAAGAACTTCAGTAGTATCGGGAAGGGTAACGGTTATGTTATATCTTTACATAATACGTAAGTATTAGGTACACGTAAGACGTAAATATTCCTTTTACAGGCTTCTAAAACTAGTTTCTCATGCCCATGTTTGTGAATCTTGCGTCCCAGCACATGACACTTTTGAATATATGTGGTAGTCTAGTAGGCATCTGGCACTCTTTTTTACAATTTATGGAAAGTAATTAGTCATGTATGGAAGCGATTTTTTATAATTTGCTTGAAGCAGAGGATGGTTTACAGTTATCTTGTCTTTTTATGCTGCTTGTCATGGAGGTTATACTCGATAAGGAAATTAGCAACTTACAATTTCACAAAATAAGAAAGAACGAAGAATATGCAAGTCATAAATTAATATGAAATCATCTTTCATATAATATAAGAAGAACTATTATATATTGCACAATTCGACATGCAAATTTAAAAGCATTTGTTATGCCTATATTCTATACATATTATTCTATGGAGAAAGAAGGACATGTATGACTGAGGTTTTGCATCTCAGTAGTGATGCTGATATTTTAAATCTTTTTACCTTCGAGAAATGGAAATAAGTTGGAAGATTTTTCAAACCTTTCAAATTCTTTCTAACATGTTAATGGGATGATGTTGGCTTTATTTTGAGTAACTTATCTTGGCTAGATTACACATGCCTATATAGCTGCGTTTATCTGACTGTGTGTTCAAATTGTATGGGATTTTTCCTTTAACAATCATAGAGTTTTTCTCTTATGTTCTAATTGCACACCTGTCATTATATCAAGGTTTTCTCTTATGGTGAACTAATATTGTCTTAGGGTATCTGCTAAAATGTTTCATGATTCTTCTTCATTTTTACTGACAATTGGATATTTTTCTTTGGAAGGATCCTTTTTCCTTATGAATATATTTTAGATTTGTAGAGGGCACGACATTTTGGAGTTTGCTAGCTCTTACACTTGCATTAGTCGGAAACTCTAGCAGCTTATTTCGACTGTCTTATCCAATTATTTCTTCTTTGTTTATTTTTGCTTAATGGTACCAAGGATTGATGTTCATGCACGATTTCTAACCAAATCTTTTATCCGTGCTCCAGTCTTTCCACTGCAGGACTGGAAAGGCTTATCTCTTTGATAAGGTGTAAGTATTCTTTGATTACAATTTTTCATATTTGTTAAAATTAATTTGTGGAGTTCCTGCATAAATATGAATGCTTGTACGTCAATATTGAATACTAATAGTAAGTGGTTTTGTATGTTTGCTAGTTAACATGCTTATTGTTAACTTAATCACAAGCTTTTTCATTGTTGATTGAGAATTCTGTTGATCAGTGGAAGTCGCAGTCACCGTATCCTTGCTAAGTTACTTGCTTTGAAAATAAATCGTTTCTTTTGAAATAAGCAACTTTTTCTACTTGAATAAGGAAAAAAAACTTATCCAGACGTGTTTGCAAACAAAGAACTACTTACAGTGAACTTTTACTTATATTTATGCTACTCTAAACCTGCTTTATGATGACAGCTCTGTCTCAATGCCGCTTGGCATTCACTTGTGATTACTAGTGTTGTGGTATAATTTCCTTGTTAACAGTGTGCCTAATATCTTGCTCTGCGATAACAGTGTGAATGTGACTACTGGGGAGAAAGAAGAGAGGATGATGATGACTGGAGTGCACACTGTTGTTGACACATTCTGTGTGCGGTGCGGCTCACTTGTGGGATGGAGATACGTGAGATCTTGTTCGAAAACTTGAAGGCTTATACTTTGATTCTTATTCTTGTTATGTTGTGTTCTCAAATCTCATAGCTCATATACTATTTATCGACAGGAAATTGCTCATGAGAAAAGCCAAAAGTACAAGGAAGGAAGATTTATCCTCGAGAGGTATAAAATTAAGGCATATTTGGTACGCAGTACTAGACACTACAATGAATAAAACTTTTAGCTTTTTTTTCCTCTGTGTCCATAAATCTCATGGTAAGTACCTAAAGATTCATAATGAACTTCGTTGGAATTTCACTTGAAGCAAATCTAGGATTCGAATTGATGTCCTTTCATTATCCTAAATGGCATTGATTTATCTTAAAGATTCCGTTTCAATTAGAATTTTCTGGCGTTGAGTAGGTTTAAGGTGTTGGGACAGAATGGAAGTGCGTATTCAATGGGTCATGAAGACCAGATATCTGGAAGTGAAGTTGATGAAGTTTGATCCTTTTTTGTCATTTTAATGATCGATTAGCTCTTTTCAAATTGTATGACTTTGCCTTAGCCTTTGGTTATATTTCTCAGTATCCTTGGTGAATTAGACACTGCTTTGCAAGATGATTTACATTGTTGATCATTTCTAGAATATAAATAAACTGTGTACTGAAAATTCAGATCTTTTATCACTCTTTCCAACTTCTATATTTTGTTGGATTGTCAATTAAAACTATGTTAGTACTTTATGACATATTTAGTACGTAGGACTAGACTCGGTCACGATTGACGGATTTTATATCATATTTCTCTTTGTTTGACGTACTAAGCTAGCAGGTATTTGTCATTTTTAAATGGGAACAATACATAAATAAGTATCACTATTTCAAAAATAAGAAAACAAGTTTCAAATTTCAAATTTCAAATTTCAAAAATCAGGTTTTTTTAGACTTTTATTTATGAAATAATAAACTATTAAATCAATTTATTATTAAATATTTAATTCTACTATAATATAATTAACTCACCCCACCTCCACCACTTCCACCACTCCGGGGACTATTCTGGCGATCGGTCTGGTTACTATTCTTCTTCGGCGATCGATTTTGACGATTGTTCCGATTCTGACGATTTTTCCGATGACCCTTCCGTCGTCGCTTTATTCCTGTGACTGTTACGATTCTGGCAATTGTTCCAACTCCGGCAATATTCGGACGTCAACTCCGCCATACTTTTTTTATACAGTTGACATGATTTTTGACCTTTTGATTGTTACTTGTGACTAGTAATATAAAATGCGACCTGTAAAATTTTTAGATATTACAAAATACAAACTGGAAATCACATCATCAATCCATGGATCCATCTACCCCACTCCTATCTTGCAATTTTTTTAAAAAAATTAAAAATATCAAGTCACGACGTGTCATTCGTGACTAATTGTGACCAAATTTGTAATTAGTGTGACTGTTTGTGACCAAATCAATTTTAATTGTGACGGTATGTGATCAAGTCACAATTAGGGATGGCAAAAAAGCTCGGACGGCTCGGGCTCGGTTCCACGGAGTCAAGGCTCGGGCCGAGTCTCATTTTGAGGAGTCGGTCCGGGCCGAGCCGGCTCACGAGTCGGTCCGGGCCGGGCCGGCTCACGAGTCGGCCCGTTAAAAAAA
>CAIGRF010073153.1:0-11452 GCA_903798235.1 Fraxinus ornus | reverse complement strand
AAAAAAAAAAAAAAAAACCTTAAAATCTTTTGTTAATATCTTATACAAACTTCTTCGCCTTAGGGAGGAAATATATCATAGAAATTATAATTTAAATTTGTATTAAAATCAAAGTTAACAATTAATCCTTACATATTTTATAGAATTCGCAATTTTTCAACCACATATTTCATTAGTGGTGCACTTGATTGTCAATATGAAATTTGTATGGAAAGAAAATAAATTTTAGACAGTTCAATTGCTTAAAACTTATTTGTATGAAAATTATTAATTAAATGTGTTCGATTGCTAGAAAATATTATACTTGACCATTGTTTATTGATGAGTAGATAAGAGAGAGAAAGAGAGTGAATTCATTGGAAAATAAAATCCAACTCCCTCTAAAGAAAATATTTTCTTAATTTTGAGGAAAATATGGCCACGTGATCAAAAGTAGAAAAATATTTTTCATGAAAAAATGCCAATAAACCATACAAAAGTAGGAATTTGAAAGAAAAAAAATATATTTTTCATGAAAAATATTGACAAACCAAATGTACAATAACTTCTATCAAAATTTGTTAGAAATTTGATTTTAATTTCCCAGAGACAAATAATTCAACGATGTTAAAACAAGCAACAAGCGTAGCATATACGATCCGCCCCTCTCAAAGCGTAACCGCCCCCACTTTACCGCTTTTACCCGATAACTCCGTACAATAATGGCATATCTGAAATTTTCAAAAATACGATGTCCATTTACATAACCGACCCTCCTCTCCCACACTTCTATATAATGTAACCCCACCCCATTTGAAAACCCCTGCCTCAGGAGAGGGAGAGAGGTTTCTTTAGAGAGAGAAATTAAGTAGAGTGAGAAAGTGTGAGAGAAAATTCATGCAGAGCGAGATAGAATTTTTCTTTTCCTTTTTAATCTCAAAAATTGCGAAATAAATTCTCCTATTTGATTTCACATTTGCAGAATTTGAACGAATTATTCTTGATTTTGTGAATTTTGGAGTATTTATTACTATTTATGAATCGTTTAGGGTTTAAAACGTTGGTGTACCATGGTGATGTGTATTTGGGAGAGCTGGATACCGTTCCAGTGAAGGATGGGAATTTTCAGTTCCCGAACAATGAGATACGTATCCATACAATCTCCCCCAAAAGTGAGAGATGTCACCCTCTCTCGGTTCTACAAACAATTTCCTCTGCTTCAGTTCGTTGCAAGCTCGAGCCCAATTCTAATACAAATAACAATCCGAATCCTGAGCATTTGATCAATCTCCACGCGTCCTGCTTCTACGAACTCAAGGTCGCACAACGAACTACATTTCTTATAGTTTTATAGATACTCTGCATCTTGTGGATATGTGATGTGTGTATGAATGGATGATTTTAAATCTTAATTGGTTGTGGTTAAATTCGTTGCAATTCACTCATAGGAGTGATACTTAGCTTAGTAGTTGATTCAATTAACGCATATGTCCAATTGTGAATTATTGCTTCTATTGATGTAAAGTTTTCCCGACACTAGATACACTGCTTGCAGTAACTTTAATTTGGCATCATATGTCACTTATGCACATCTGTACAAATAATTTATTCTGTTGAACTGACAATATTGTAATTTTCTGTAGACTGCTGTGGTGTTACTAGGGAATGAGGAGGTTCATTTAGTGGCAATGCCTAGTAAGCAGAAGAAATTCCCATGTTTTTGGTGCTACTCAGTGCCAAGTGGTTTGTATAGTGCATGCTTATGGATGTTAAATACACGCTGTTTAGCGATTGTGTTTGATCTTGATGAAACTCTCATTGTTGCCAATACAATGAAATCATTTGAAGATAGAATTGAGTCTTTGCGGGATTGGATTGAACGTGAGACTGATCCGGTTCGGGAATCTGGAATGGTAGCTCAGATGAAGAGATTCATTGAAGATCGGCTATTACTGAAGCAGTATGCAGAGACTGATTGTGTTGTGGATGGTGGGAAAGTGTATAATGTTCAGCAAGAGGAGGTGCCTCAGCTATCTGAAGGGCACGAGCGGGTTTTTCGGCCAGTTATAAGATTGCCGGAACAAAATGCTATTCTTACTCGCATAAATCCCGAGGTTAGGAGATGCTGTTGATGCCATCTGCTTTTGTAATCAATTTTTCTCTTACCATTATTTTTTGATCTTGGAAATTAGGAACTTTAATTTCTGATTGATATTATCCCTAGTAAAAAACGAACTCAAATTTGATGATTGGAAATGAAAGATGAATTAGAGAGCACCCCATGCTATATTTTGTGAAAAAGGTTATCAAAGACACGGCTAAGAGAAGAACGAAAGAATTGCCAATCATAGTCGACGCCCTTTTACTCTTTGTAATCCTCAGGAGGACAATTTTTCATGAGCCGAAGTCTGGAGGGTTCTAATTTAGGATGTACGCTTTGCATTTCATCTTTGGAATCAAGACAGAGAAGTCTTATATCCATGCTATCTTCCAATTCTTGCATAATTTGTCTTGTTCATTTTGGTGCTGCTATGACATCTACTTTTCCTATTTTTGCATAGTCATAGATTGGTTTCTGGGTCTGCAGAGTAAGACAACTAGTTTCTTTCATTTAAACACGTAGTGATCTATGTTATTAATGATTTGACACAGAACTCTGGACGACTAGATGTATTGAATTGAACCCTGCCAAAATTTCCTTTGGGTTTTAGATTATGATTCACCATTACTAAATTATCGTAATGATTTGTATCATTTATGTAATTCTCTTCATCGTGGATTGATATCAGTCTCTGCTCTTGAAATGGTTGCTCTCCTCTGCAGAATCGTGATACTAGTGTGTTAGTCAGGTTACGACCTGCTTGGGAAGATTTGAGAAGTTATTTGACTGCAAAAGGTCGGAAAAGGTTTGAAGTTTATGTTTGTACAATGGCTGAAAGGGATTATGCACTGGAAATGTGGAGGCTGCTTGATCCAGAAGCACGCTTGATTAGTTCAAAGCAACTACTGGACCGCGTTGTTTGTGTCAAATCAGGTGAAAACCATATTTTTATGAGAGGGCTTTTCCCTTTAGCTGCTGCTCTGATAGTTAAAGGCGCCTTAGCTTATGGGAATTATTTAGAGGATGTTGGAGATACAAAAAATGTTCTTCCTCTAATTTTTGTAATTTTGTACGAATGAGGTCATGATATTTTATCACTTTCCTCTAATATTCTATCAGATACATGAACAGGGCATGATTGCTTTTTGATTCATACAGAATGATCTCATTCTTCTATTTTCTTATCTTTATACCGTTCTAGTAAAATAATCAAATGAAACTCTAATTTCTTTCAATCATTTTAATATTATTAGGGGCAAGAAAATCTTTACTCGGTGTCTTCCAAGGTGGAAATTGTCATCCTAAAATGGCAATGGTAATTGATGATCGTTTGAAGGTATGGGAAGAGAAGGATCAGCCTCGTGTTCATGTCGTCCCTGCATTTACTCCATATTTTTCTCCTCAGGCAGAGGTATTATGTTTTATTTTTGTAACATGGTTTCAATCGCTCATCACCTTTACCAGAACTGGTATTGATGGACATTTTCTTGATCAGACTGCAATTGCTGTTCCAGTCCTTTGTGTAGCAAGAAATGTTGCATGCAACGTCAGGGGCGGTTTTTTCAAGTTAGTCAAGTTCTCATGATATATTGAAGCACTTAGTGAATATATAAATATAGATAAATGTCATCGTACATTTTAGTAACATTCTTTTGAGTGAGTGCTCTGAATGACATACTCTTTTTCTCCTCAACACAACCAGAGAGTTTGATGAAAATCTACTTCGGAGAATATGCGATGTTTTCTATGAAGACGAGGTTGTGAATTTGCCTTCACCACCAGATGTGAGCAACTACTTGATGCCAGAGGTATTCAGATTGAACTTTTGTCTCTAAATATTTTTTGTGAAGTATGATAATAATGTCCAAACGTATTCGTTCTCAGGATTCTAGTTTTTTACCAAATGGAAATCTGAATGTTCCAATTATTGAGGGAATGAATGGCCCTGAAGTTGCCCACAGATTGAACTTCATGGTAGTTTCTTGTACCAGTTGATGGTATTTCATATATTTGTGTTCTTCTGATCCACTTGAAAAAACATGAAGTGCAATGGCGTCTTCAGTTTTGTGCTTCATTTATCCACATTTTTATATTATGTTTTTCAGGAGGAGAATAATGATTCGAATGCTGTTTCTCATCCCGTAACTAATAATGAAGAGATGAAATCTGAAAGTGCTAAGCTCCCTGTAGTATCTGTTGCAAGTGTTATTGTTCCACCATCTTCAAAAGCAGTATTACCTTCTGAAAGTATGGATCTTATTTCAGAAATGTTTTGATTTTGAAAATTGGACAGATGGGGATGAACACCACTCTTTTTAGATTTTTGTTTTTTGTTCTTGTTTCATTGGACATTGTAGCTGTCTTTGATTTTATAAAGTGACATACATTAGTGATGAGATGGTTTTTGTTCTTTTTTTTTTTCCTTTCTCCCAATGCACTGTAGAACCTAGTTTGCTTGGAGATCCATTTAGAAGAGAAAACAAGCATCTAAGTTCGACGGAACCTTCTCTATTGACTAGATTGCCTCGACAGCAACCTGCACCATTATTACAACCACAGGGAGGCTGGTTAGAAGAAGACACAAATAGAGAACATTTCAATCGATCAGCAGGAAATCTTTCAGAATCTGATCCATCGGATAAACAGCGAGGTCGTCAGAATTCATTTACTCATGGTACACCGCCTTCTGTTCGGTCTGGACTGTTGTCACATGTGCCTCAAGTGAAGAAGGAAGAGGTAGCCAAAGCACCGATTGCCTTTAAATTTTATTTTGAAATCAGCTTTTCCTTCTTTGCATACTTTTTTTACACGGTTGAATTTCATCTATATGCAGGTTAACTCAGGACATGATGCACAGAAACAGAATCCTCTACTGGAAAATCAGTTTGCAGGTACTTGAATTTTGTGTTGGTATTGCTATATTATCTCGTTATGTCTTGGACTTGTTTCGTTAAATTTTTGGATTCCTTTTAGTTATAATTCTACCAATTGAAGGGAAGTAGTTATAATTGTTACCCAGCATCTCTGGATAGCAAAGGAAACTTTGAATTGAGTGCTGCTCATCCTACATTGGGAGATAGCATTACAGTCGATGCTAATGTGTATGAAGCACAATTGTATTCTATTGCCTCTATGGATGTTAATGAATGCAGGTCATGTTATAAAAGTGGATTTTTGCTTTCTCGCTGTTGTCCACTGTCACAACTGTACACAGGATGAGAAGGCACTAGAAAAGATTATTCACATATAATGCACACGAAACTTTTGCTAACAGTTGACCTATGAATTGATCCTTAGTTTGGAGGCTTACATGATTGGCTTGCTGACTTGACATTATTGTGCTGATGAATCAAGTTGAACTAATTATTGTTTCATTTCGTGCATACTTGATTTTCAATTGCTATCTTCTAACGGGTTTGGATTCATGGATGATATGTATCCTTCTCTTTGATGATAATGTATTTGCACACTGTTATACACGTATATGTTTGTGCGAGTCTGCGGCCACAGTTCTTGAACTTTGTTTTCCTTTATTATTCTTACGTGCTTTCAAAAATGATTTTTCTTCTTTTCACTCGCTGGAAAAAATGTGTGCACTTTTGTTTATTAGCTAAATTGAATTTGTTCATTTTCATTGATAGAAGAAGGTAGATTTTTCATCTCAAGGAAATTTATTATGTGAAAGTGGACAGACGTGTATCTTTATTGTGTAGGAAATGATCAACTACTTCATAGTCAAGTTACTGAGATTTCTGGACAAATATTTCTATCTGATTATGAGTTATTCCCTGTTGTTTTGGAATATTGTTCTCCAAGGTTCATTTAATAATTTCTGCTGTTTGTTGCATGAGGTTTAGCCAATTATAAACATACCCTATTGGATTGCCCTAAAGGAATATATAAGAAATAAATAAAAAAAAAGAATAAAAGAATAACTATGCATCTCTTTCTATTAATAAATGTGGCACTAAGCCATTGTATAGTGGTGGATGTACCACATCAAATTGATTCATTGAATAACGAAGAAAGCAGTCAATTTTATTGTGCAAATCCATATTCAACATGTCAATGTCGCTACCTACAACTTCATATATGGTGACGGCGTACTGATATTAGAAAAACAAAAATGTTTGAAGTTCTTGTCCCATGAATTTTTGTTTCATTTTGGTGCATTGGGTAATCATTTTGTGGCACTATTGCTGATATACCACTTGAACCCTTGGATTTGATGTTTTTCTCGTCAAATAGTTCTTCTATATATGTCATTAAGGGACTTGCAACGTGAAGACACTGTCATTTATCTTCTCTAAATGTGATATTGGTTTCTCTTCTTGGTAGAGTTTGGTGTTTCTCAAAACCAAGTCTCCTCCAATAATAGAGAGCTTAAACCTGAAAGTGAAAAAATGAACGTGTTACCTTCGTTGTCTATTGGTGTGCTCCAGGAGATTGGAAAAAGATGCAGATCAAAGGTATGTGTTACTAGCAAGAAACAATGTCAAGTAGCATTTATTCATTTCCAG
This sequence comes from Fraxinus ornus, assembly GCA_903798235.1. NCBI lineage: Eukaryota > Viridiplantae > Streptophyta > Magnoliopsida > Lamiales > Oleaceae > Fraxinus > Fraxinus ornus. The sequence goes on along the minus strand of CAIGRF010073153.1, from coordinate 4,852 downwards.
GTGTCATCATAATGTGTCTTCTTGCTCAGGTTGAATTTAAGCCGGTGGCAAGCACCAGTAATGATTTGCAGTTCTCAGTAGAGGTTAGTATTTTAAACTTTTACATATTGGATTTTCTCTGTTCAAAATGATTATGACACAGCAGATACGGGCTTTAGTAGCATAGCTTCTTAGGTGTTCTGTTGCTTGTGGTTAAAATGTTGGTTGTTGATTCTTCATATATATGCATTGTAGCACATACACATGGAATATTCCGATCTGGTGACGGTTCCCTTGTATGTGATCTATATATTTGTTAGTGTTTGAAATATCCCATAAGATAATGGAAATACCTACTTGTAGGTACCTTGTGATAACTAATGTAGACACGCTTAACTGAAATTGACATTCTTGTGATTTCACTATAGTTTTGCTGGTTGAGATTGACATTTCCTAATGGAAATTAGTCTATCCCCTTGCATATAATGTCTGGATCCTCTTTGCAACTGTTGCTGTTTTGAGAACCATGTATCTTGTGGATAAATTACTATTTTGAGTTGTTATCTGAAAAGTCTAATAATTATTTCAAGCTCACAAAGATTTGAATAAGTGATTTGCCTTGATAAAATATCAAAAAATTTGTTATTTGAAATTCACCCCTAGAGGGCGCTCCTATATTACTCCTATTAGTTTACGAATCACTCCAATTAATGTGAGAAGAAGGTTAAATGGAAACTCTCTGTATTCTGGAATTGGGGGACTAAAGGTTCAGCAGCCTTCAGGAAGTTTAAAATTAAAAGTTTTTTCTGCTGAAGACTTGTAATTACACAATTATATCCTGGTTTACCTGAGACGATAGAATGTCATGCCCAGGCCCAAGGAGCTCGTTGAGATTTAACAACCACAAAGAACATTTCCATTTCGCCAAATGGCTACTCTTGGTTCTCAGTTTGATACCTCATATTTGCGTCTTTAATTTCTTTCTATTTTGGGACACTCTTTTTGATTTTTCTTTTTTTGTGCGTGTGATGGTGGTGGTGGGTGGAGTGTTACCTATAATTACTCCTGCTTTAAATTCATGGCACCCTCATCAGATTTTAACCATGGCCTCATCTTTCTTGCACAGAGAACCTGTTGACTTACCACTGTGTTTTTCTCACCAGGTACATGTTTAACCTGCCTGTTTCATGACATCAAATAGAATCCCATGTATGTTGCTCTTATACCATCTACAACACTCAAATCCTAACTTGCCTGTTGGTGTGAGAGGCTTAACAAGTTGCCACTTGGGCTAATTTTCCAGTAAGCCTTATATTTGGTAGCCAGTTGCTAGCACCTCTAAACATATGAAAGACTCCCTGAAAGTTTCTCACTTCCATTGGACACCCAACTTGGGCTAGTGTAGTCTCACTTGGAATTACATTGCTATGCAATTCTTCAATGTTAAATGCTGTGGGACTACAGATTTGTGGCAATAATTAACTGCTGAGACCAAATATACTCTTTTTAATTGATTTATGTCTTGGCAGTCGATGTTAAATTGATCATTCTTTTGTCCTTTTAGATTTAAATAGCCCAAATGGTCTGAAATATCTTTTTCTGTTGATGATTGTAACGCTGCCCAGCATCCTGCAATGCTTGATTATTTCTCACTATCTGATATTGTCCGATGTTTTGTGAAGAGTTTACCTAAATTTATTAGATGGAGGCTCAGTGTGCTGAATCAATGTGTAGGTTTTATTTACTGGTGAAAAAATCGGTGTTGGGATGGGCAGGACAAGGAAGGATGCCCAGCAACAGGCTGCTGAGAATGCCCTTCGTGGCTTAGCTGGTAAAAGCACTTTTAGGTTATACTCTCCTACATTGTTGTAATGAAGAGTCCACATGCTTCTCTTTACCAGTGGCAGTTATACATGTATGTGCATTATGATCCGGGTGAAAATTTCAATTTTCATGACTAAAGGCAAAACTGTGTAATGTGTCAATAATCTGGACCATCGTACCGAAATGTAAACTGGATTTTATTGATTCCACTTCTTAAAATATTGTACATTTCGAGGGGTGACCCAGTGCTATTATACTGATTTCCTTTCAGCTATAAGATCCCTTTTTTGTTTTTCTAACAATTTTTGCAAGAATTTTCCTAGGGCATGGCCCACTACGCAGTACACATGCACAAGCTCTTTTCATATTGATGCATATCTTTTTCTCCAGTATTTTAGACTTCCATCATTATTAGCATTTTTACTAGCTCTGATACACAGAGCCATTTACTGAAGATGATGATCTTACTCTTAGTTATTACTTTATTAGTTGCTTCGTGCATTTGCTGAGGTATTGACACTATTTTTTTCTTTTCACTTGTGATGTTGCAGACAAGTACTTATCTTATATTTCACTTCATTCTAGAGCCGTGGATAATGATTTCGATAGACTTGCTGTACAGAGAGAAAATGGGTTTCTCTGGGACGTCAATCCCGTGTCAGATGAAGGGCCAGAGAATAATGGATTTCCGAATCAAAATCCTACAGAGGTGTGAATTTTGTTAATGTCCCCCATGGTTGATTTGATTTATTTGTCTGAAACACAATATGATGCTCGGATAAGCGTTGTGTGGGAATATTTCAAGATGAGTAGTGATTATCTGGGGGTAAACCACTCCTTTCTTGGAATTTGCTATCACCAGATTCTAAAGCGGAAACAGGGAAATATGGAGTGAGTTTTTTCATGTTCTCTGCTGCTGTCTCATCTATGCTTTCATTATTCCTGTTTTAGAGGTACGAATTTGGTGGATCAGCCCCTAGTTCCCAACCACTATCCAAAAATTCCTGTGCAGCTTCCCTTCAAACGTTTCTGTTTTGGTTTTATTGAATGATAAATTTTATACTGGTCTATAATATTTGGTGATAACTAGGTCTAGTCAAACTTCGTTGATAGAATGTTGTCCTTTGCATATCTAGTAACTAATGAGTGAGATTATGTGAGCTCTTAGTCTATTCCCTTTGTTTTTCTTCTGAACTGCACTTTTCGATTAGTCAGCAGACAACCATTTGTGATTTCTATTACACTGCCTTGTTAGTATTATGCAGTTAGTTTTTCATCATTGAAGAACTCAGTCTCTAGTATTCCCAACTAACTATATCATGACCCACCTTGTGCTTTTGCTATTGTTGAGTTCTGAAATGAACATAATATATGGTTTTGTTCAAAATGCTTTACAGAAAGCTGAGTGTGGACCTTAGTACTACTTCCTCCAATGTGGTGAATCATCTTGTGCAAAATCATCCTACCTGAAAGATTATAAATGGATTGTCTTTTGTCATTAAATTTCAAGATTAGAATTGTTCTACGAAGATCTGTTGTTGCTGTAGTCCATAGAATGAAGAACAGATGATGGAAATAACCAAGTGACTCGTACAACATGAAGCCATAGCCCATACCTTCGAACATATTATGGACTATGGAGGTCATGGATCCACCTTGCCTTTTGCAGCAGCCGGCATGAAAGAGAAGTTCACAACACAGAAGAAAGACCGGGGGATTGATTGGACGCTCATTGACTTTGTAGTGAATAAATTGCACGTAAAGGAAGACTTGATTTGCAGGACTAAAAGTTATTGTAGTACAAATAGTTGCCATATATCAGGAGAAAGACATTTTGTTTACTTTAGTGTAGAAATTTGTATTTTCAGTGGAGGATTAATTCCCGGAATGGCAAGTTTTCAGCGAGGTTTTTCAGAAATCTCCTATGAATTCCTTAAATTGTTTAGATTTAAGTCACAAGTGTTGCCAATTAGATTAGACGGGTGTTAAATGCTTTTTATTTGTAAACAATTATTTAAAGATATAAGAATTTGATTTAACGATGTGAGGGGACACTGCTAACATTAGGATTTCCGAACAATAAGTTTAAGATTTTATAATTTACTTCCCTACTGAATTTTGAGACATTGAGGCTATATATTTTGAATTACTTCTAGAGTACTTTCAATTTGATTTAAAGTTATGAATCTTTTTCTAATTTTATCAATGGTACTAAAATATTGGGACAACTTATTATATTTGAATAAAAGGTTTTATCGTCATTGAGGATGCTGTCGCTACAAATATTTTGATGTAACAATCCAACGAATTTCACCATACTTATTCTAAGCACTAGTGAGGAAAATGTACGTTTCACGTTCACAATACCGATTTTATCTGAGTGTTGTTAGAATTTGTTATTGCAAATGTTTTGTGTGTGTATATAATCTATTGACATATATTCAAACGAAATTTATAATCTTTCTATAGATCAGTCTTGTATATAAGATGTGAGAAAAAAAAATTAAAGCGAATCTAGTTGCTAAGGGAGTAGAGATACATTGACTGGAGAGGTTGAGGTGCTCCATGAGTAATCATACAAGTATAGTCCTCAAAAAGCTCCATTTCTTTCAAATAAAGCTGCCTAGAAAAATGACTAATCAATTGAGAGTCATAATCTTAATTCCATTGAGAGTCATAATCTTAATTCCAAAATCCCCTGGAGATTTAGGCAATTCTTTGACCGGAGAAATCGATGAGGGGACAAGGTTTGGAATTTAACCTTAAATTTTGATGCAAAAAGGACCATTCTACTAATTGGCATTGAAAAATCCCCATCATTTTTCTCATCATTCATTGAATCAACCGAGACAAGTCCAATGACTTTTGTCTTGTTTATTACAAGAATTAGGAGATGGGATTGAGGATTTTGACAAATTTTTATCATAGCCAAGATGGTTAGCAGAATTTTATGAGTTTTATGTTTCAAGAATTGAGGTTGGACTCATTGCTACTGATTGTGCATCAGACAATTATTTGTTAAAATAAAAACATTGGTGATCCCAAGAAA
>CAIGRF010073103.1:17943-30237 GCA_903798235.1 Fraxinus ornus | reverse complement strand
CACCATTCCAGAGGTAAAGTGCGCGGGTCCACACTTTTGGCGAAATCAAAATTTGCACAGGCTGTCCTCATGATAATTTGCATAGTTAGTCCTTTAACTTTGATAAGTGACATTTTGGTCCTCAACTTTGTCTTTCCTTTCAAAAAACAATTGCATCCAATGTCCTACAACTTTCAAAATATTTCATTTTGGTCCCTAAACTTTTTGATTCCTTCATTTTGATGATGAACTTCAAAGTTGGCTTTTCAATTAAGTTCCAATCTCTTTCATTTTGTTGTTTTCCTTTCAATACGATGTTCACCTATATAAGACAAAATAATCACAATTATGAGTAGAAATTCGCTCAATTTTTCAATGCTTCTTCCATTTAACTGCTCTAATAAATGTATAAAATCACACTTATCACACGTGGCAACCTCCAAATGGTCCATTGGGCGTGACACAGATTGTACTAGTTGAGGAATGATAATAACCGTCTGATCAAATGGATGGCTGAGATATATTATTGATTAAACCATTTTGGATTAACTTGGTTTTGAGGTGACTGGAGCGTCACTTTTTGTTTCAACTAGACTCTTCTGTTTTCTCTCTAGACACTTCGTTCTTTGAGGGTTTTTTCTTTCTTCTTCTTCTTGGTACTGAAATCGTTCTCTGTATATTTGTATTAGTGATTAGTCATGTGAGGTTAGTCTTGCTATTGTAATTCTAGGCTGTTTGTAGTCTGTGTTGTTCTAAGGTTTGGTTTAAGACAGTGGAGTAGGGTTTCTGTACTGGTTTTGTAGATCTATGAGGATCGATGATCAAACTTGCGTTTCTAAGTGGTTTGATGTACACCAGACTCTCTCTTGGAAGGCTATTTTGCACTAGTGGAACGGGCTACAGTCTCTGAGCCCCTCAGATTAGACCTTTGGCTGAACTGGGTCAACAGATTGGTGTTTCTTACATTTTTACTTTGAGTATTCCTTTCATGTTTGTGTTATGCTTCAGTTTTTCATCATTTTATTTCATTAAAATCCTTACAAACTGGTATCAGAGCTCTTAAGGTTTCTGAGAGTTTTTCCTTTGGGTTATTGTTTGGGGATATATCGTTTTCTTTAATCCTGTTAAAGTGATTACTGACTATTTTTTCTTTGTAGTGATACTAGGAATCGACTTTGTGGCGGTACGCCAACTGAATTCTTCTCTGGTGATTGAGTAGATTCTTGGTTCCTGATTAAGGCCCTTGAGGGTCATCTTTACTATTTTTAACAGTATCTTGGTGAGACATTTCTATATCTCTAGTAAGTTGCTTTTCAAATTGGTGTGCTTGATAGATGTTATATATATGCAATATTGTCTCCGCATAGAAATTATGTTTAACTTGAATATGTATATGTCTATGTCTATCTTGGTTAGCATGTTGTACCTTTAAGATTCTTGACTATATTGTGTAATTCTTGAATATAATTGTTATCTCTGTGATTATCATTGATCTTTAGTTCACTTTCTGCATCATTGTAACTGGTTTTTTAAAATTCATATTTTTTGAAAAACCTTTTCTATTGATAGTTGATCTACAATTTAAGATCATATTATATCCATGAGTACAAGCCACCCTTTTACAAAATCTTTAATGAGTTCGAAAGTCGAATTATCACAATTTGATGGAAATGGGGATTACTCAATACGGAAGTAGCAAATGAGGGTCATTCTGGTCCAACAAAGGGTTGGTAAAGCCCTTGATTATCCTGAAACTTTTTCTGATGAACTTAAAGCTAAACTTGATGAAGTTAAAAAGATGGATGAAATTGCATATAGTTCAATAATCTTGCACTTATCTGATAATATTGTTAGACGAGTAAATGAAGATAAATCTGCTAGAGATTTATAGAATGCACTTGACACCATGTTTCTGACTAAAACTTTGCCAAATAAAATTTACCTTTTGGAAAAACTGTTTAGTTTCAGAATGGATCTTGGAAATGATTTAGAAGTGAACTTGAGTGACTTTAGCATTATTGTTAAGAGTCTGGCACATAATGATAAGAAGTTTGATGATGAAGACTTTGCTGTGATTTTATTGAATTCTTTGCCTGAGTCCTATAGAGATGTCAGGAATGCAATAAAATACTCAAGAGATAAATTGACATAAACTATACTAATAGATGCCTTGAGAGCTAGAGAGTTAGAAGTTAGGAAGGAACATAAATCTAACTCTAGAGAGGAAAGTATGTTTGTTGGGGGAAGATCTGAAAAGACAGACTGTTTTTCAACAGAGAAGTGTAAAAGGAAAATCAAAATAAAGGTTAAAATCTAAAGATAAGAGTAATAAAAAGTGTTATCACTGTGGAAAATTAGGGCACTTTAAAAGGGATTGCTTTAATTGGAAAAAGAAACAAAAGAATCAAAGCAATGTGGAACTAAATAATACTACTGTAGGATCTGAATTAGATAGCCTACATGTGATGACTGTATCAAGTGATGAAACCAATAAAGACTGGATATTAGATTCAGGATGTACCTTTCACATGAGTCCCATAAAATCTTAGTTTTATAACTATAAGGATATAGAACCTAGGAAGGTTTATATGGGTGATAATAATTTTCAGACTGTTATTAGAATTGATGACATTGCCATTAAAATGTATGATGGCATTGTTAGACCAATCAGGAATGTCATATATGTTTCAAATCTTAAAAGAAATTTAATCTCATTAGGGATTCTTGAAGATGAAGGACATGTTTTCAAATCTAACAATCAGGTTCTAAAAATTATGAAAGGATCCCTAATTGTCATGAAAGGACCAAAGAGAAATGGATTGTATTACCTTGAAGGCAATACAATCCATGTTCCTGATTCCAGACTATTTTCTATTACTGAAGATAAATTTGAACTATAGCATAATAGGATGGGTCATATTGGTAACAAAGGCTTAAGGTATCTAAGTAACTAGAAGCTACTTGGAAATGATGAAGTTGAACCTTTAAGTTTTTGTGAAACCTATGTGTTGGGAAAATCTCACAGAGTGAGCTTTCAAACTAGTTCCCATAGTACAAACTGACCATTAGACTATGTTCATGCTGACATATGGGGGCCTGAAAAACATCCTACCTTTGGAGGAAATAAGTATTTCTTGTCTCTTGTAGATGATTATTCTAGAAATGTTTGGGTTTATCTTTTAAAGGCTAAATCTGAAACTTTTCAGAAGTTTAGAACTTGGCTTAAGTTGGTAGAGAACCAATTAGATAAAAAGTTAAAAACTCTAAGAACTGATAATGGGCATGAGTTTGGTAACTTTGAATTTGACAATTATTGCAAGCAAAAGGGAATCATGAGACATAGAACAGTCAGATTAACACCCCAACAAAATAGGGTTGCTGAGAGGATGAATAGAGCCATTATGAACAAGGTTAGATGTATGTTAATTAACTCTGATATAACCAAAGGTTTCTAGGTAGAAGCAGTTGCTACTGTAGCTTATTTGATCAATAAATCTCCATCCAGTTCTGTGGACTTCAAAACTCCACAAGAACTGTGGATTGGGAAACCACCAAGTCTAACACACATAAAGGTTTTTGGATGTACTGCTTATGCACATCAAATTGAGGGAAAATTAGAGCCTAGAGCCGTGAAATCTGTAATGTTAGGTTATCCTGAAGGGGTAAAAGGCTACAGGTTATGGGTTTTGGGTATGCAGGGCATTAAGATTATTAAAAGTATAGATGTAGTCTTTAATGAATCTGATATTCCATGCCTAAAACATGAAATTGAAAAGGTTGAATCTGAAAATGGTAAGAGTGCTATGAGGGAGGTGAAGTTAACCAAATTTAACCCATCTCAACCTATAGAAACTGGGAATAACAGACCTTTGGCTGAACAACATGAACATGCTGAGGTGGATGAACCTCGGAGTAAAACTGAAACTGTTGAGCCTACTCTTCCTATTAATAATACCTCTATTCAAGATTACCAACTTAATAGAGATAGGGAAATGAGGGAAATAAGTCCTAACCCTAGATATGAATCTCAGAATTTGACTGATTTTGCCTTAGTTTCAGGTAAAGCCATCGAACATTCTGAGCCTAATTCTTTTGAAAAAGTTGTGAATGGTTCTAAATCTAAAAATTGGAAAAGGGCTATAAAAAACTTGGAAGTTGGTTAACAAACCTAGGAATCATATAATAGTTCAATGTAAATGGATTTACAAAATTAAAGAAGGAACTAATCCTAATGATCCCCCTATGTATAAGGCTAGATTGGTGGTCAAGAGGTTTACTCAAAAAGAGGGGGTTGATTACAATGAGATATTCTCTTCAGTGATTAAATATAAAACTATCAGACTGATCTTAGCATTAGTTGCTCAATTCAATTGGGAATTAGAACAACTTGATGTTAAGACTGCATTTATACATGGAGAATTGGATGAGAATATCTACATGTGTCAGCCTCAAGGTTTTGAGGTGAAGGGTAAAGCTGATTTAGTGTGCAAATTGGAAAGATCATTGTATGGACTTAAACAAAGTCCTAGACAATTGTACAAAATGTGTGATGCCTAAGTACTCAAGATAGGTTTTAAAATGAGTGATTATGATGCTTGCTTGTACTATAACAACTTAAAGAAAGGCTGTGAGGTTTATTTACTTCTCTATGTAGATGGCAGGCTTTAGCCAGTTCAAGCAAATATGAAATCATAAGAATGAAAGATCTTTTAAAATTTGAGTTTGACAGGAAAGATTTAGGGAATGCCAAAAAGATTTTGGGAATGGTTATAAAAGGGGATAGGCCTAAAAACAGGTTAACTATTTCTCAGGAAGTCTATTTGAACAAAGTTGTAACTAAATTTGGAATGAAAGAATCAAAATATGTAAATGTTCCCTTAGCTGCTCACATGAGTCTTTCCAATGCTCACTCTCCTAAAACAGAGGTGAAATTAAGCGAAATGAAAAAAATACCTTATTCTAATGCTATAGGTTCTATTATGTTTTCTATGATTACCACTAGACCTGATTTAGCTTATGCAATTAGTTTTTTTAGCAAATTTATGTCCAACCCTAGTACGCCCCATTGGGCAGATTTAAAATGGTTGTTAAGATACAATATTGGTACATTAAATCTTGGACTTGTGTATGAAAAAAGGACTGATAAGCTAATCTTAAAAGGTTATGTGGATGCTGATTTTGCTGGTGATAAAAATAATAGAAAATCAACCACTGCTTACTTTTTTACACTTGGTGACAATTGCATAACTTGGAAATCTCAACTGCAGTCAATGGTAACATTATCCAGAACTGAAGCTCAATATGTTGCCATTACTGAAGCTTTGGAAGAATGTATTTGGTTAAGAGGAATTTTGAATGAATTAAACTTCGTGCATGATACTCCAATTATGTTTACTGACAGTCAGAGTGCACTCTTACTTAGCAAAAATCCTGTATATCATGAAAGGTCTAAACACATTGAAGTTAAGTATCATTTCATTAGAGAGAAAATCTCTACATGTGAAGTTAATTTGTGCAAAATTCATACCGATAAAAATCCCTCAGATATGGGACAAAAGTTTTATCTGTTGCAAAATTTAAGTCATGTTTGTATATATTGCATATTGACACATGTTAATTTTTTTGCAGGTACCGAGCAATGATGATGGGCTGTAAGTTCCATGTGCAATTTAAGTAACCATGGAGAGTAAGGTGTTATTGAGAACTAAGGTGAAGAATTGAAAATGTGTGCTTCTCAAAACACTATTGAATTGGTGCTATTTCTGGAAGTTGGCTCAATCGATTATTTGGATTGTGGATTGCCCACGTGGCAACCTCCAAATGTTCCATTGGGCGTGACACAGATTGTTCTAGTTGAGGAATGATGATAACTGTCTGATCAAATGGATGGCTAAGATCTATTCTTGATTAAACCATTTTGGATTAACTTAGTTTTAAGGTGATTGGAGCGTCACTTTCTGGTTTCAACTGGACTCTTCTGTTTTCTCTTCTTTCTTCTTCTTCTTCTTGGTGCTGAAATCTTTCTCTGTGTAATTGTATTAGTGATTAATCCAGTGAGATTAGTCTTGCTATAGTAATTCTAGGCTGTTTGTAGTCTGTGTTGTTCTAAGGTTTGGTTTAGGACGGTGGAGTAGGGTTTCTGTACTGGTTTTGTAGATTCAAAAGGATCAATGATCAAACCTGCGTTTTTGAGTGATTTGATGTACACTGGACTCTCTCTTGGAAGGCTATTTTTAAAAATAATAGAAAATCAACCACTACTTACTTTTTTTACACTTGGTGACAATTGCATAACTTGGAAATCTCAACTGCAGTCAATGGTAACATTATCCAGCACTGAAGCTCAATATGTTGCCATTACTGAAGCTTTGGAAGAATGTATTTGGTTTAAGAGGAATTTTGAATGAATTAAACTTCGTGCATGATACTCCAATTATGTTTACTGACAGTCAGAGTGCACTCTTACTTAGCAAAAATCCTGTATATCATGAAAGGTCTAAACACATGAAGTTAAGTATCATTTCATTAGAGAGAAAATCTCTACATGTGAAGTTAATTTGTGCAAAATTCATATTGATAAAAATCCCTCAGATATGGGACAAAAGTTTTATCTGTTGCAAAATTTAAGTCATGTTTGTATATATTGCATATTGACACATGTTAATTTTTTTGCAGGTATCGAGCAATGATGATGGGCTGTAAGTTCCATGTGCAATTTAAGTAACCATGGAGAGTAAGGTGTTATTGAGAACCAAGGTGAAGAATTGAAAATGTGTGCTTCTCAAAACACTATTGAATTGGTGCTATTTCTGGAAGTTGGCTCAATCGATTATTTGGATTGTGGATGGCCTACGTGGCAACCTCCAAATGTTCCATTGGGCGTGACACAGATTGTCTAGTTGAGGAATGATGATAACTATCTGATCAAATGGATGGCTAAGATCTATTCTTGATTAAACCATTTTGGATTAACTTAGTTTTAAGGTGATTGGAGCGTCACTTTCTGGTTTCAACTGGACTCTTCTATTTTCTCTTCTTTCTTCTTCTTCTTCTTGGTGTTGAAATCTTTCTCTGTGTAATTGTATTAGTGATTAATCCAGTGAGATTAGTCTTGCTACAGTAATTCTAGGCTGTTTGTAGTCTGTGTTGTTCTAAGGTTTGGTTTAGGACGGTGGAGTAGGGTTTCTGTACTGGTTTTGTAGATTCAAAAGGATCAATGATCAAACCTGCATTTTTGAGTGATTTGATGTACACTAGACTCTCTCTTGGAAGGCTATTTTGCACTAGTGGAACGGACTACAATCTCTGAGCCCCCCAGATTAGGTCTTTAGCTGAACTAGGTCAACATATTGGTGTTTCTTACGTTTTTACTTTGAGTATTCCTTTTATGTTTGTGTTATGCTTCAATTTTTCATCATCTTATTTCATTAAAATCCTTACAGTTATTGCATCATAGTGGATTAAAATGAGTTATATTTTTTGAGTGATCGTTAATTTTTGTGAGAAAAGCTCAAAGAATCACCTGAATTAGGTATATATCTCTATTTTTTACGAGAACCTAGAGTGCTTATTACTAAGTGTAAAATTTCTAATAAAAATACTTCGCTAAGTAAACATTTGGTGATCAAACAAATGAAAGGCATTAAATGCATAACAAGCACAACATGAAAATGAGTAATACTAAAAGGCAAATATTAAAATTAATCAAGCTAAGGTTAAGCTACATCGATTATTATAACGTTTAGAAGTTTAGCTCATATTAAAAAGGTTACAAGAACTGTAAGACACAATGAAATATATTACAAAGTTGAGGAAATAAACATAAAATCAAAGATAAATTTTGAAACCCGTCACTTGGTAGGATTTACAGAATAAAATCTTGTTTTCAGCTCCTCCTTCCTCAATTTCCCCAAATTTTCTTCCAAGTTTTTTCTTATTTTTGCTCTTGTTCTTTTTCTCAATTTTTTTTAGCATCTCCAAGTTTAGGGGTGGGCATTTTTTTTCCCGAAACCGGTGGAATAGGATCAAAACCGGTCGATTCGACTTCGATTCCTTTATTAAATAGATTGATTTTGGGACCATTGAAGGGAAATTGTGGCACAATGATGCAACACCCTTTGGGCCTCATTTAATGGTCCAGCTGGAATTGAAACCCAGCCCAAATCTGTTTTTAATAATTCTTGGTGAAATCGCATTTTGACAAAGCTGAAAATCGTGTCTCTCATTGCCTGATTTGGACGCTCGTGATATTGCCTCGTGCTGCCTCCACGACTGTTGGATTGGTAACCTTGAGCAACTCACTTAAAAGGGCTTCTAGGGTTTGAGACTCATTTTTATTCTGTGGCTTCGAGATTCTTCTTGGCTTTCTCTTTTCTCATTGCTGCGTTTTCTTCTCGAGACTTCTTCTGTCTCCTGTAGAAATCAAAAGTTCTCATTTGATTTCTGAAATACATCTCATTAACGTGTAATCTTGGGTGATTTACTTTGTTCGAGTGTGGTTCTTGAGTGAACCTTGAGTTGTATTTGAAAGGAGATCTCATCTTGTGTGATAATAGGGTTGTCTGAGTGTCAATCTTTGTATTTCTGTTTTGGGGCTTTGATTCGAGTATCACAGTGGTGCTTTCTTGAGATTGAAGCACGAAACTGAAGAAGAGCAACCTGTGGGTTTTCGGCCAGCATTAAAAAGCTACGGTTCTTCCTCCTTTTCTTCTTTTACAGCTTCTTTAGTATTAAGATTTACAGATTTGTGATACTTGCAATTTTAGTTTTTCGATTGTGTTCGAATCCTGTAGTTCTATGATTTCAGCTGTATAAATATATTTTGCAGTTTCTTATAGTGTTCAGATCTTAGTTTCTTGAAGTCTTGTTTCAGTTCCTTTGAGTTGTTCTTTTCAGTTTATTATTGTTAACTTTAGTACATATATTGTATTTTGTTTGAGCTAATCAGTGTGATCGCCTCCCAACAACCATGTATTGAGAACCGATCGGTTTTAGTTTGGTTCTTGGTATTGCCTTAAGAACCAATAGTAAATTCATTTTTTTCCTAATTTCTCTTTTTGTTGATGTATTTGTTATGAGTGAATCTCTACACAAATATTCTCAGCTACATAACAGATATGTAGAACTATAGGAGTGGATTCTATATTTCCTATTTGTCAACATAGTTAGTTTCTTATTTCAAATATTCATGTATAGTTACACATTCTGTATGTGCTTGAGACTAGCCATCAATTAAGTTTGTTGTAATCAACTCTATATAATTAGTAAATGCTTGTTGTTCTGGTATGCAATGCCAAATAGTTTATCCTTCATTCTTGAGTTTTACATGGTATCAGAGCATTAATTAGAACATTCCAAATTCAGAACGTACGCTTCCACACCAAGTTCTTTCTTTTCAACATGTCTACAACTACAAATACATCCACTGAAAACACCAATCCCTTACCCACACTCACTTTTCAAAATAATTCTTCTCAGATACAACATAAGATGGAAGGCACCAACTCCAATGGCTTGCACAGATTGTTCCACTACTTCAAAGCTTCAAACTTATGCGGTTTGTTGATGGTTCACAACCCACCCTTTCTAAAACTATCCCTGATGATTATCCCAATCTAGCTTATAGAATCTGGTACAGGAAAAACCAACATCTTTTGAGTTCAATTCTTGCTTCTTTAATTGTTAATGTTGTTTCGACAGTTTATGGTCATACCACCTCCAAGCAAATTTGGATTGCCCTAGCCTCTCGGTATTCTGCACAATCTCGTTCCAGATTGGCTCATCTGAAATGCCAACTGCAGGCTATCTCCCAAGGGTCACGTTCCTACAATGACTTTATGACACTGTCAAATCCATTGCAAATCAATTGGCTGCTGCAGATAAAAGAGTTAATGAACAAGACCACATCTCGTATATTCTTGCAGGTCTGAATCCTTTTTACAACTCATTTGTCACCTCATTCAATTTCACTTCTAGAGACAAGGAATTTACTCTAGAAGATATTGTAGCTGAGCTACTTCGCAGTGAATCTATGATTGATGCTCAACATTCCTCTCTTTTTATCAATGACACACATTTTGCTATGGCTGCTGCCAAAGGAAAGGGTCCAATGCCGAAATTAAAATCTTTTCCACCAAAAGGCAACAATTTTGGATAGCAAAGGAGATCAATTCATGCCACTTCTGGCAACCATCTGCCACTCCCACCAGCACAACAAACGAGTGACGTTTCTCCTCTAATTTTTAAAGAAAAATGCCAGATCTATGACAAAACAAGCCACAAGGCTCTCGAGTGTTACCACAGGTTTGACTATTCTTATCAGGGACGACATCCACCATCTCAGATAGCTGCCATGGTTTCTGAAAGGAATGGTCAATATGAGAATCAAGTCTGGTTTGCTGATAGTGCGGCCAATACACTTATTACATCAAATGTTGGGAACTTCTCCAACCAACAGCCCTGCCATGGAGTTAAATCTGTCACTATAGGGAATGGCTCAGGTTTGCGTATTCTGAATATTGTCTCTACCTCTATACAAATTGGAAAAACAAAATTCCATCTTACCAATGTTTTACATTGTACTTCAGCATCTTCGAACTTGATTTCTATAAATAAATTCTGTTTAGAAAATTATTGTTTTTTTTTACTAACTGGAAATGATTTTTCGGTGAAGGAGAACACGGGCATGATTCTACTCCACGAATTGGTTGAGATCAAGTTGCTGATATCTTCACGAAAGGACATTCGTTACCTCATTTCATTTATCTTCGTTCCAAACTGTTGGGAATTGAAGCAGCAACTTGTAGTTTATGATTGCCTACTTAGTTTTTACATGATGAATCTTATTATATATTTATACAATAAATATAATATGTGAAAGAAATAATTAATTAAAATGAAGTGTCCAACTGGTAAAAAGTGTGGAATTTGTGTGGGAGGTCAGTGGTTCGAGCCACGCCTCACGCATTATATTAAAAGGTCTTTGATTTGGCCTTGGGCATTGGGCTCTTGCGCTTTATTGATTCCAATAAAAAAATATTTTATTTTTTTAATCATTCTCGGAATTATTTAATGAGTCAACTAGCCAGTAGAATATGACTGTTTTAACTGTCCAGTATTAACACCCATTGTCATTGGCCATTACATCTGCAACTTAATACTAGATCATGATGGAGGAGGTTACATCTATTTTTTGCCTATATAAACAAAGATCTGGGCATTAGAAAAATACACCAAAAAAACGAGATTATATTTTCATATACAGAAAAATACTATTCATTATTTTAGTTATTTCTGGAGTACACTTGAGAGTTTTGAAAACCTTTTGTGATTGTTGCTCAATTGAGTTATTTGATCGTTGTATCCTGGAAGTGATTGTCCACGGAGGTCGCAGCAGATATCGACAGGCAATTTCGCTTTAGGACATCGTGCTGTCTCGAGACTCGATCAGTCGATAAGTTTTTCTGCACTTTACAGTATTACAACTAATAAATTTTCTAACAATCTCTACTTACGTCTTCTCTTCTTTGTCCAAAAATCGAGTTTGAATTTTCACTTGATTGAATTCTTGAAAGTCGCTTGCAATTCTCTCACAAAAACTATGAATTTTCCTCATTTGATGATAATAATTGATAAATATTAGAATATGAGAGGTCTCTAATATGTACTCTGCTGTTAAGTATTTGTAGGAGTAGAAATTGGTTGAAAATCACGTTCAAATTGATTTTCAAAAGAGTTTCAATTGAATAAGGAAAGTTGCCTTCGCACAGGGATTTTTGTCTCTACTCAACATTTAGTATTTTGATCACTCTCCACATATCTAATTGAGTCTATTTAAAGTACGTTGGAAAGATAACTCAAATGGATACAACTTTTCTAGAAGTAGAATTTTTCCAATTCGAATGTTTCTTATGCCAAAAATGGATTTCAATTTTCGACTAAAAAATTAGAATATAACTTGTGCAATTGAAAATTGCTTTTGACAATATTTTGATCATATTTCGTTCATTTTTGAGTTCTAATTCCTTACAATTGTTTTCTAGCAATCTTCAAAATATGTTCTTGTGGTCCGAAACAATTATTGAATATTTACAATTTGATCCTCAAATTTTGAACTTTTGTCATTTTTTCCTTGATTCTTCTTTTGTTTCTTTCAATTCCATGTTCAACCATTGAATTTTACCTATATAACATAAAATACAATAATTTAAGATATATTTTGTCAAAAAAATTACCAAATATCGATATTCTAGGCGACAAATAAGTGTGTAAACTACATTTATCAATATCTAACAATAAGGATAGTATTTTTATTTT
>CAIGRF010073103.1:1465-16446 GCA_903798235.1 Fraxinus ornus | reverse complement strand
GAATATAACTTGTTCGATTGGAAATTAATTTTGATCATATTCCATTCCTTTTTGAGTTCTAATTCCATCTAACTGTCTACTAAAAATCTGTCAACTACCATCTTTTGGTCCGAATTAACTATTGAATATTTACAATTTGATCCTTAAACTTTAGATTTTGCCAATTTTCACTAGTTTTCGCTTATTTCTTTCGATTTTTCGTTCAACCATTAAGTTTTACATATATAACATAAAATACAACAATTTAGGATATATTTTGTCAAAAAAATTATCAAATATCGATATTCTAGGCGACAAATAAGTGTGTAAACTACATTTATCAATATCTAACAAGAAGGATAGTATTTTTATTTTTTATTCAATATAATGACATTTGCTATATATTTTCTTTATGTGCCTAAACCCTTCCCCAGCCTCTGCGTTATGTTATACACTTATACTTTTGCACTATCTTTAGACTGAAATATTAAATAATAATATCTATCTTAATTTACAATAATACCTAAGGCTGGACATGGGTCGGTTCGGTTCGGTTCGGTTCTGAAGAGAATCGAACCGATCCAAAATTTTCGGGTATTTAATAAATGGAACCGTCGGGTCTAAATATAATTATGGAACCGTTCGAGTTCCGTTCCGTTCGGATCGGATTGGATCGGATCGGTTCGGTTCTGTTCTGTTCTGTTCGATTCGGTTCCGTACCATAATTAGATTTTTTAACATTTACAAAAACACTATATAAATACAACTAATGATATTTTCATTCGTAACTTTTACAAATTACGTAGACCAATTTAAAAACATATAAATAACAAGCTGTCCAATAAGATTAATTTAATGTATACAAAGAAGATATTAATACTTAAATATCGGTGATTCATATCAATAATTCATTTGAAATGGATAAGGCTTTGGGTAAAGTAGATACTAATATTAAAATTTCGGTGATCCATACCAAAAAGTAGATACTAATATTGGGCAGTTTAGGCTAAAAAAAAAATTTAAGGATAAGATCAAAAATCAAATGTTGGGCTAACAAAGTTACAAAAAACTAATTTGGCTAGATTAATTTGTTAATTTGTTTTAAAAAATTAAAATAATTTAATTAATTCAACATAAAAAATTAAAAAAAAAATTATTTAGATTCGGTTCTTGATCTAGAACCGACCCAAACTCATCGGTTCTCAATTCGGATACCCGTTCGGATATTTAACTTATGAAGAAATGCTCGATTCGGTTCGGTTCGGTTCGGGTTCGATTTGGAATTTTTGTCCAACCCTAATAATATCATGTACGATGCATTATACATCCATCCTTCAATCAATAACTATTTTACTGTCACATGTAAGAATAGCCAATGACTCAAAATGGTAAAATAAAATACTGTTATTATAGCATATTTAGTTTACACCCCCTGTTAATGCCATTAATATGTAAATCAGTAAATGTAATTCATTCACTTTAATTCAATATTTCCTTTTACAAAAAATTAAAATAAGTGTTACTGATGAGTTACTACTACTTTTCATAACCCCAGAAATCCATCTCGCTTCTTAGAGATAGTTGATTGATCTGGTTCATAGACGGTTCATTTGCATCCTCAAACCTCACCCCTTTAGATGAGTCGTCATGTCCGAGTTGACAAGTCACAAGTCGATCCATCATACCCCATTCGTTCAGATTCTCCGGTTGGCACTTCCCGACTGCCTCCATACCGGATCCATAACCAAGATTCTGATCAGTACTGCCACTTTCACAATCTCTAGTGTTGGACATGAATTGCTTCACCATAATTGGTGACTGATCTGAAAACTGATCATAACCCAATGGCTTGTGGGTTGGTATAAAGTTCTGGGCTTGTAATTGTGGGTATTGAGGCAGTGCCACTGGAATGTGAGAATAGCTAAGTCCATGAGCCTGCTGTTGAAGCAGTAGATATTGATTTTCACTTTCCCTCTGTGTGAAGAATGTACGAGATTGGATGGCTGCTGGAGTATTGAGCTGATCTGAACTCAACCCACTTCCTCCTTCATTTCCAACTTTGAATAGATTCTTCTTCTTGAAAACCCTACAAACCACCCATCCATCCTCCTGAATGCATTTACATAAACATTCTTAGTTTTAATTCATGCATATATGAATGATTTGGAGACTCAAATGTGTAACACATAGTCAGGCTGCACTGAAGTTCTAAAATATGTTACTAAAATCGAATGAAGTTCTAAAATATGTTTCTGAAATCGAAACTCTTCGGGAACTCTTGTAAATATTTCAGAATTGCACATTGTTATAGACTTACATTTTATGCTATAATTAGAAATTTACATATTTCAGCCTTTAATGTTTATTTAAAAAAAATAACAAGTGATTAAAAATTGAATTAATCTTAAATAGGTTTTTGAAATTATAAACATTTAATTCATAAAAATAAATTATAAACTTTGATACAAGATTTCCATATTGTCGTACTTAGGCCCTGTTTGTTTCTGATTAAAATCATATTTTAATCTAAGTCAATGTCAAACAATCAGTATTAACCACATCTTTCATGAATCCCACATCTTTTCAATTACACATTTCAAAAATTTCTATCACAATCTACTAAAAATTTAATTTTAATCCCCACCAAATACCCCTTTATTTTCAAATCATGTTTTGTTTTCCATTTTTGTGTGTGCGCAACCTAGCAAGTAGTACTATATGTTTTTTGTGAAAGAATTACTCACACTGGGATTCCCTTGAGAATCATCACTATCTTCGAGCCTGTACTCGTGCATAATCCAGTCAGTCTTTTGGCCATGAGGAGCTCGGCCGCGATAAAAAACAAGGGTTTTTCTCATACCAATCTTCTTGAAGCTGTTCCTTAAGCATTTGTCCCTCCCTGTAGCCTTCCAGAATCCAGCATTTGTTGCTCTATTTGTCCTTGAACCTGTTGGATATTTTCTGTCTTTGTGGCTGAAAAAGTACCACTCATTCTGCGGAGTCGATCCAATCTTGCACATCTCTTTGTGTGTACATGCCATGCAAGAAAGAAGAAAAAAATGTCTTCCGTTCCGTTAGTTTGTTTATAATTCTATGTCAAAACAGTTGTATTGTCAATTTAGAGTTAGAAGAACAAGTATAATATCGAAAGCAAAAAGTTGGATAAAGTAAACTCAAAGATTAGACATGTTATTCTCTAAAAACTATAATATGCGTAATTAGTTAGAGCTTGAATTTCTAGCTTATTCTATTTTTGTAATTCGACCGTAAAATTTATTTATTTTTGAAATATGAATGTGTGACTTCTGTCAAAGGAACAAAAAATGGGGATATGTAGCTAGTGAATCAAGAAATCAATAATCTTGATTATTTAATAGTAAGAGGATGTTTGGTAGAGATAAAATCAGATTAAAATTGAAAATATAACCGTTATTGTTGACTTTTATTAGACGGGTGGGACCCAATAACGGCCATATTTTCAATTTTAATTGGATTTTAAGTCGTACCAAACAGGCTCTAAATGTGTTTATATATTTAGTTGAATAGTTGACGGAGGAGTTGTTTTTTATGTGCCTAAAAATCAGCTTATTTGGAAATATGGAAGCTTGAATTTTCAAATTCAGGGAAAAAAAAAATTGAGGAAGCTTGATACCATTTCTAACATGAATTAAGCTTTTTTTGCCGGATGTTTTTAACATCTTCGTTGACAGAAGATGATCTGTAAAAAAAATAATAATAATAATTTGATGACATGATTACTTATTTTTTAAATAGTCAAATGAAATTGTCATGTGGACATTTTGGCAACAAAGATGTCATACAAGATGTTGATGTAGTATGATCCAACATGACATAGTGCGACTTCTATATTCCTCACAAAATTTGATGGGCCCTGCTTCCTTGCCAGAAAGGAGGTGTTCGGGTCAAACTCGGGCCCCCCTATTGGTGGGGACCCACTGGCAAGGGGGATTTACCCAAATTTGATTCCATATTGACCCTTCGTCTATACATTCAAAAGGCGAATTGCCCATATCATGTGATTGCCCAAGATGTTTAAGGATATTTTCAACATTTTCATTATCTGTAGACTGTAGGGGTACATGCATTACATTTCGGAAGATTTGACGTCCACACTATTAGAATTTTATAATACATATATCATTGGACAATGGGTTCATAGCAAAGCAAGAATAAGTGATTTTTTTGACAAAAGCTCCTTCGCACGCGCTACATTTAATGAAACTATTGAACAAGGAAACCCGTCATCTCCACATTCAAAGAGATATAAATCAATTATAATCCATGTAGTTTAGAAATATGAATGTAATTTTGTCACGAATAAAGTAAGTTGTTGAGTACTATGAATGCACACTTAAGCCCTGTTTGTTTCCGATTAAAATCAGATTTTAATTTAAGTCAAAGTAAAACAATCAATATTAACCACATCTTTCATGAGTTCTACATCTTTTCAACAATACATTTCAAAAACTTCTATCACAATCTACTAAAAATCTAATTTTAATCAACAACAAACACAAGCTTATGTTTATGTCAATTCAACAATATAAACAAACTTTGCCAGATGAAACTAAGACGATTTTAGTTCGATTTTTTCCCATCATGTAACGAAATTTCACTTCTAATAACAAAATTTTATAATTAAAAACTAATTTTTTTTGTTGAATATATTTGACGAAAAAATTAGGTTCATCATTGGACGTTTGTGTTTTCGTACTTTATCATTAAACAAAACATAAAATAAACTTGGACAACCAAATACTGTTGATGTTTTGAAGTTTGAACAAGGAAAATTTTGGCAGCAAACATTTCATTAACAACAAAATCGATGAATATATTTGTTGCAATTTACTATCAATAAAACAATAGTGAAAACATTACTTTTGATGATGGAATATTTATGCCCTCTTTGTTGTAGATTAAAATTAGATTTTTAGTAGATTTTGATAAAAATTGATGAAATGTGTGGTTGAAAAGTTGTAAATTCCATGAAATGTGTAATTAAAATTAATTGTTGACTTGACTTGAGATTAAAATTGAATTTTAATTTGTACCAAACAAGGGCTTAATACTACGAGACACACATCAGATGGAACATTTACTAGAACATTATTGATTAAAATTAAATGTTTGATGCACATTTTTTTAGGAGAGAATGCATTTTTTTGTGATGTGATGATGAATATGTGGTTGAAAAAAAAAAGGAAAACTTATTGATGTGATTCTTTTTTTTGGTTTGGGTTTGGTTATATGTGGTTGTAAAAAAAAAGGAAAACTTATTGATGTGATGGAAAATATTATTTTATTGAAGAATATGTGGTTGAAAATAAGTAGAAGAATGAGAATGTGGCTCAAACGGGGATTAAGTGAAATTACCTTGCAGATCCCAGGGCTCAATCTTATTCAAATCCACCTCTCTTATCACCTCCATCTCAAACTTTTCAAATGAAATTTTTTTCTTCAAGTAATAGTGAAGAAGCTCTTCGTCTGTCGGGTGAAACCGGAACCCCGGAGGAACGCCACTGTGACTCGATGAACCCATCCACTAATTTTAATAAAACCAATAATCTCTTTCTCTCTCTTTCTCTGTAGATGGATCGTATACGGCAAGTATGTATGAGAAATCATTTCTACGTAAAAAGGTTTGTATATATATCTGATGAGTGTCAACTGTCAACGATATATTGTGATGGGAGGAAGTTGACGACCGGTGACGCCGCCGGCGGGATAGCTTAAAGCTAACGTAAAAGGCAAGTTAAAGAAATTGCTCCGATTCAACCTAGCCATACTACTGCTTCCACGCGCGTCTACGGAGAGTACAATCTGCATGGTATAAACTGTAAAATGAACCGGCCTCCCTCAATTTATTAAATATTATATTTTATTGAAGAGTAATGACGTCACAATAATTAAATGAATTTTATATTCTTACTTTTAAATAGAACTACAACTTAATGTCATCTAAAACAGTGTTGTAACACCGTAGTAATAGATATCATCGTTCTTTATGACTTATGAGTATCAAAGCGTGCATACATTGAGGATGTGATGCATGATAATTAGAATTGGACGTTTTTATTCATAACCCAACTAATCAAATCAGAATTGGATCACACTAGTCGGTTTGGTTTGATTCAAATTAAAATTAGCTTGCTATTGAATTTTAAAATCGAGAACCAAATCCAATTATTGGTTCTACTTACATAACCATACTTCAATTTGATAGTGAAATTATTTTGTGAACAATGCTATACTTACTGAAGAAATGGTTCACAGAAGGGGGGGAGGTTGGTTCACAGAAACTCACAAAAATGCAGGGGGTGGGTTGTTTTTTTTTTTTTCATTTTTTTATTTTGATGGGTCCCACGCATGTGAGAGTTGGTAAAACTTATGTGAACCATTTTTCTGGACATATGATTTAATCATGATAAATCATAATTTACATGAAAATATGAATTAGCGTATATGCCTGCTTGAGCCGCATTTTTTCTTAAAAATACATTTTGGAATGGTAGATTGATAGAAAATGTGTGATGAAACATAAGGAAAATATTTAGGTTTAGGTATAATATTATTTTTTTTAAGAATGTATGGTTGAAAAGAAGAGAGAAAAATTAATATATTTTGGAAATATCAAGGATCAAACAATGGCAGAATAATCAATAGTTTTGTTGCGAAAGCATGAAAGTAGAACAAAATAATTTAAACAAAAATTTAAAGTTTGCACATTTTACATAAAAGAATTGAACCGAGCCACAACCAATTTATTCTGATCCAGTCTAATTCCTTTTTTGTCTATAGAACCAACCATTTTCACAATTTTCAACTCAGAGTCAGTTTGGTACCATTCTAAAGAAATCCAGGCCGAACCATTCAATGTCCACCCTTAGAGTGTGTTTGATGGATATTATTGATGAAAGAATATATTTTAAATAGTGATATGATGGAAAATATGTGGTTAAGAAGTAAGAAAAAGATATTGATGTGATGAAAAATAATATTTTATTGAAAAATGTGTGGTTGAAAATGAGTTTTGAAATAATATATTTTGAAAGAATGTGTACCAAACATGGGCTTAATAGTAATTCTCCAAATACAAGAAAAATGATATTTTGCAACATGTAAAATGCAATATTCATTCAATGTGTGTTACTAAAAGGGGTTTATCGTGACATTCAGTAAACGTATGTTGATTTGACGACAGTATTTTAATGCATGTTGCTAATGTTTTCTTTTGCGAGGTTCGTTGATTGTTACAAAAGGTTTACATACCTCGTATTTTTCGCAACGGTCCATGAACGTTGTTAAAACATCCTCCTTTAGCAATGTTCATGGCATGTTGTTAAATGTTATGGAGCTCTAATAATGTGCAAAGGCCATTGCTGAAACTCTTATTTTTCACTGTTAATTCATTGCGAGTTGCTAAAACCTCGTCTTTTAGCAGTGGTCAATGTCCTTTATTAAAGCTTACTTTAACAACATGTATTGATAGTTGCCGAGAGCGTGTTTTGCAACATTCAGAGCCTGTTTGGTAGATATTAAAATCGGATTAAAATTGAAAAACTAGATGTTATTGTTGACTTTTATTAGACGAGTGAGACTCAATAACGACTATATTTTCAATTTTAATTGAATTTTAAGCACGATCGAATACGTCCCAAGGCTCTTACCTAACCCTTATTTCTAAATCAATTACTAAGCTTTAATTTACTCATTGGATTTCGTGTTTATGCATAATTGTGTACGAGGATGACGTGTGAAAATTACTGAAAATCCCCTTTTCAACATATAATATTTTCCGTACTTCTGTGTGTAATTATCTTCTACTAATCTCCCACTTAATTTATATTCTACTTTGCATCTAATCAAGTATTAATAAATAATTTAAAATATTATTAGCGGTTTGTTCAACAAAGCTTTTGATACAAGTTTAGTCAATTTTGATAAAATTAAATTGATGAAATATNTGAGTGATGTAATAATCAATATTGGTTGGAGCAACTTGGTGATGTAATAACCATGGAGGAAGGCTCACTTGGGGCCAGGAGTATAAAGGGTGCTCGAACCCTGATCAACTTGGACATTACCCGCTGTTTACCTCCGCCAGTTACTGAGGGGTCGGTGGCTGGTGGTCCAGGAAATTAGTCTGACTAAGTTGGGATACCTGGATACCAAAAATAAATAAATAAATAAGTAAAGTGACTTTACATTTAAATGAATATATCATTTATAATATGATATAATAGACACTTAAATTAAAATAAATGTAGCTTCCAAACGGAAAGCTGTAAATATATGTTGATGGTGCAATCCACTTGCTTCATACTCGGTTTAGTTTATTTTTCCTAAATGTTTCTGTACTATTAAATGCAGCAACGATCCCGAGGAAATAATTAAGAAAATTGGAAGACATTTGATTGTAAGTTAAGCGATGTTGAGAAATAAAAACAGCTGCTAAACCTTCTTGGGATTGTCAAAATTGGTTGGATGGCAA
This sequence comes from Fraxinus ornus, assembly GCA_903798235.1. Classification (NCBI taxonomy): domain Eukaryota; kingdom Viridiplantae; phylum Streptophyta; class Magnoliopsida; order Lamiales; family Oleaceae; genus Fraxinus; species Fraxinus ornus. Next base: position 7,955 of record CAIGRF010073103.1, on the reverse strand, counting down.
ATATTTAAGCTGAATTATTAACAAGAATTTCACAAAAAGGGGGGGTTTCATTCAATATAACAGTTGGAGACGACGCAGCACACTGCACATGTAGCATGTAGAGAAGACCTTGAGGAAGTTGATTCATTTGCACGCTTCATTAATAATTCCGTTCCGTCAAACATCTTCGCCTTACCTATTCAATATAACGAATATGTATGATATAGGTGTGAACGTGAACTTTCTCTATCTTAGGAAAACCCGAAGATTACAATTTTTTGAATGAATAATCGAAAAATAAAGAATAGTAAGTAATAAAATTTACAAGAATGAAATTAGAAAAGCGAAATCCCTAACAAATAAATCCGAACAATAAATAATGAAAATAGAAAAGTGGAATGAGTACTTATGTTTACATCTGGTTGGTACACATTAAAATTTTCATTCACATTCTTCTACTCATTTTCAACCACACATTCTTCAATAAAATAATATTTTTCATCACATCAATAACTTTTCCTTCTTTTTCAACAACACAATCTCCATCATCTACTATTCAAGAATACATTCTTCCAAAATAACGTAGCTAAAACACACCATAATAATAATTTGATTTGAATTTTTTTTTTCAAACGTTTTAAAAGGTTTGATTTGACAATTGTCCAAAAATAACCAAGTTCTTGGTGTGAATTAAAATCATATTTTTAATAGATTTTAATAAAAATTGGTGAAATATATGATTATAAAGATTGTGAATTTCATAAAATATATTATTAAAATTATTTTTTGATTTTGACCTAAATTAAAATATAAATTTCAATTCCTATTTGTATTCACTCGTAGGGTAGAGTGGGCCATTATCTTTGGTATAGAAAGCCTGCTTGCTCAATTTCTAGACAAAAAAAAAAAAGGAGGTTCAAGGCATGGAGGAGGGTGAGTGACCGATTTATGGTATGTGAAAAATGAATTTGGGGTGAGTGGGGGTTAGGAAGGGAATGAATAAAGAGAGGGAGAGAGGGGTAAAAAAAAAAATCTAGAAGAAAAATGTGACGACATTTTATGTAATTTAACCGAGATAGCATTTGCCCCATGGGGATTTTTAGCTATACAAATTGTTAACTGAAAGGAGTTGCGATTTAAAGTTAAGAGTTTATTTCACTCCATTAACAAAGAAGCTCAAATGAGTAGCTTTATGCTCATCACATATCGATTCTTGTACTAATACCAGTATATTTCACGAATTGATATGACCTTAACAAAAATAGCACAAACCGTGACTAAAAAATCCTTATTAGCTGCAAGTAAAAACTCTCGTAATAGTCATATGATCAATAATGCCAACAATCGGAAAATAATCACAAGCTCTTAACATTAAAGTTAATTCTTATTTATTTCTAGTGAATGAAATATCATAATTTGCTCATTTTTATGTATTAATTATTGAAATTTCTCTCATTTTTCATTAATGTCCTTGGGGAAAATTTTAACACACAAAAATTCCCATATCTTCATATCATTAATTAAAGATGTAAATTATTGTCCCACAAAGCTCCATCTCCTTCTCTACACGCATTGTGCACGGCTTTCATCCTCTCAACTGATTTGCATATTCCGCTGCACGGCCAATCAAACGATGCCACGCACATGTTCCCCGATTGCTTCTTCCATTCACAATCTGTAGACAAGGAAAATTATTGAGAAATTCGAATAATTAACTAAGAAATAAATGGTAAACACACGAAATAATCATATATAGACCGAAGAGGACCTTGCTATTCGTACACGGGGGTTTACACCCCCGTTTACCCGGCCCCACCCGCCCCCCTCACAATAGGGGGGGCCACAATTATTTTATTCATCGTGGGTCCTCCCCTCATGTGAGGGGAGTGTAAACAAGGGTGTAAACCCCCGTGTACGAATGGTTTTACCCGACCGAAGATTTAATTTACTTTGGACATACCCGGAGGGGTTCCACAACACATGGACCGATCATCCACGTGTTGTACTTCCAAGCCGATGAACCACGAACCCATTGAAACATCCTCGTTCGCATATCTGTGCAGGATGCCCCTATACGAACATGTGTTATTATTCGTAACTATGAATTTGAACGAAGAATTTTGGACCATGTCCTAAATAATATATGTACTTACGAGTTGATTGATATATAAGTAGCTAGATCCTTCGAAATTGCATAAATTTGACCCGTTGCATGCCTGAAGTATTTATTCCCTTCTTCCCCGAATTTCCAGTACTCGGGCTCATGATACCTAACTCCTCTGCCAACAAAATTATCGAGTAAGATTTTCGTGTTGTAGATAAAAAATTTAGTGTGTGTGCATGCGCGCGCGTGCGTAGGTACAACTCACTTCTGAGCGAGAACTGGTCCGGACTTCATGCATCCAATGTAAATCCGGGGTTTTGATCTGTACTTAGAAAGCGTGCTCACCAGCGTACCCAAATTTAGATGGACATCATCGTCCACCTTAACGTAGAATTCTGCGTCCCAGATTGAGACAGCCGTTGAGAAATACAATCGAGTTTTGGTAGAAAGCTCGTGGTAGCCTTCGACATGGTTGAGTCGAAAGAAATCTCCGTGCTCGGCATTTTCTGCGTCGATCGCTCTATCAAGAACTCCCCCTGGTTTTGAGCTGTGTCCTATCACAAATCGTAGCACAATTCCTTTCTCTTTTTCCATTTTTTCTAATTCATCTCCTGCATCATTTAAAATTATATATAGATTATGTATTAATGTATAACTCTGTCAGCCTGCTCTAACGGCTTAAACTTTTAAATGATGCGAGACTTCTTCAAGTCTTTGAACCACCAATTTATAAACATTGTGCACGTATCAAGTTTTCGATGAAATTGAGAAAAATAATAATGAAACCTTTAGGCATCCATGTTTCTCGAAGAGAGTCTCTGCGTTTCCTGCTACTGAAAGCAGTATTAATTCCTATAACGACGAAGGCCTTCTGCAGACGACTATGATTTGAAGCTCTCTGTTCACCCATTTGGCTTGCCCGATAAGCAGCCAATTCCATCTCCAGTGTTGACATAGTTTTGTCAAGTGATCTGCTACAATTTTATTTGTTCAGAAACCCCAAAAAATAATTAAATTGTGAGATTAAATGACAAGAAAGTTTGTGATCTTACTGGATGGCGTCGTGGGTCTTAATCACTTCCTCCATAACATCTACCGAATTTTTTTCAACCAGTTTCTGATGGAAAATCAATCATTATATTAGGAACATATATAAATTAAACAAAAATTGTTGATCACATTATTTTATAGGCTTACTCTTTTCTTGTGATCACACTCTTGTGTAGACTTTTCGATATTTTTCAACTGAGCGGGGTTAATGGTAGCGATGACATGATGATCTGAAGGTCGCGATGACCTAGTCTGCGACGTAAAAAGTGATCCCGAGAGAAAGCTTGCAATGCATAGTACAAAAATGAGCTTTACAGAAACTGATTTTCCCCGCATTTTCTTGTTATTCTCCCCATTTAGCTGTGAAGGCCAAAAAATCGACGCCATTTGCCAAACTATCGTAGAAATCTGCAGCGTCGTAGTATTTATTTGCTTATCCTCTTCGTGAAAAAAACACCACAAGAAAGAGAAAAAAATGAGAATGGATGTCAAACACGGACTAAATATATATCCGTTAAATGCAAGCTACAGGAATTAATTACATAATAAGAGAAACTAAAGTGGAGAGTACGTACGAATATTGTACCTGTTAACTATGACATGAAAGATCATGAGGATCACCAAAATATTGGTGATCAAATGTTGATAAATTATTGTTGGAAGATGATGATTTCACAGAATATTTTCTTTATTTAGGATCATATATATAAATAGAGATGTGTGTACGTACGTATGATGTCTTCATATCCTTGTATGAGATGAAAGTGTTTGTTTGGAAAAGGTGGCCGTTAAATCATGTAGTACTCGTGTTTCAACAAACTGTCTGCTTTAAAACACAATGGAATTTCAAATAAAAAACCCTTCATATCACCTAATAATTTTTAAATTTATAATGAAATACGCGTTTCCGCAGCGATTTACAATATTTTGCCTAAACTTGCGACGTTTAGACGGTATTTGTTTTGTTAATGAGCTATGTAACAAACTCATCATTCTTACATGATTACGAAGTAATTCAACATATTATATTAGCAACCAAAAATATTTATCGGGGTTTCAAAATTTGTTGAAACCCATATAAGAAAATCGCGAACTTTATATGGAGGACTATTTTTGGTGAGACTATTGAATCTTTTGTAGTCCCAAACAAATACACGCGAGACGATAGTGTAGAGCACCTTCAAGCTCGAGCCCAAGCATGGGCAACGTGAATTGACGATCATTAATAATGAAATTTTATAACCTTTGCTCATTATTATGCTTGTGTTCTTGACTTCTTTATTACGTACATTCTTATCGTCAACCTTCTATTAATTAGCATATCTTGTACTTGTCATGAGTTTTGCCTAAAAAATCCATTAGTAAGACATAGAAAGATTTATTATTTACTCCTCATATTTTTAAATAAGTTAACAATATCAAAAATACAAAAAATTGATAGAAATCAGACTACTATTTCAAAGCTCATTAACAGAATATTTCGACAGAAATTGTCCAAGGGATTAGATGTTTATACTTTCAATATAGTTTGGGACTGTTAGTACCACCAAAAGATTTGAACCGTTATATCATTTGGTTAAATAATTAAATGTTAGAGATTTAAATTGTAAGAGATTGGTCTGGTGAAAAAACGCAGGCGCACACACACGATACATTCATAATTCTTCCTGATTTCCTAAATATTTATGATTTCTCCTTTACCTTTTTTGTTGGAGGATAATAGTGAAGGAAGGAAATTGCCTTCAGTTTTATTTTAGTAGAAAAGACAGAATTTTAAATTTATCCTGAAAGGAATCGTAAGGGAAACACCTCCGCACCCCCACCCTCTCTACCTACTCTACTTTTCGGCACTGTGCACGATCTGGCCGAAATCGATGTTTCATCTAATTGATGAAAGATCATGGCGGCAATAGATGCGGCATGGTGTTGTGTGGGGATGTCGGAGAAGGTGGTTCGTGACCGTGTGGCTAACTGTTAGCACCGAAAATTATGATGGAAATGTGCGTGTTAGCTGGGTGCAAAGAATAGGTTTGTAAATTTGGATTGTGTGTGCTGTTTGATGATATAAGACCATGAATAGATGCTCCTTGATGAGTATGGATGGCTGGTGTGGTGGTACCAGCATGGGCATCGCCGAAGTGCTGTCCAAAAAACAGTCCACAACTATTGATTTTTGGCCTAATTTTCTTGTGCGTTTGGGACGGTATTATGCCGAAATGTTGGTCTTGGTTTGTATAGGAGGCTGAGGTGGTCAAGTTGGTGGTGGAGTTAGGCGGCTTAGGTGGTGGTTGCTCTACTCCGACACGCGTCTCTTCTTGCAGGATCTACATGTGGTGGTGGTGGTGGTGGTGGTTGGGATTTGTTGAAGGTGTTTGTGGAAGTGATCATAGTGGTAGTGTCAGTGATTGTTGTTGTGGATTTGAGATGAAGGTAGTACTTATGGTATTGAGTTGAAGGTGGTAGCGGTGGTGCATTGGAGGTGGTGGCAGTGATGGATTGTGGTTGGTCCGCAGTGTGTACAGATTTGTTTGTGGTGAACCTCTGTGACCAAGTATGTGTTTATTGTGACTAGTTGTTACAAATTATGTGTTAATTGTTACTGATTGTAATTTGATTACATACCGTCACTGTTAAGATTTACTTGTTCACGGTCAAACAAATTTGGTCGAATTTAGTCACACTAAAAACAAATTTGATCACAGTTAATTACAAATAATACATGTTAGTGACTTGGTTACTTATAGTCACAAATAGACGGTCACAGACAATCACAATGAAAATATATTTGGTTACAATTAGTCATATATAACATAGACTAATGACTTGATTACATACAGTCACAAACAATCATACTTAAGACAAACTTATTCACGGCTAGTCACATCTAACGTATGTCTGATCACGAATAACACAGTTAGTCTGTAGGTGGGGGTGGGGTGGCAGTGGTCTCCAGAAAAAGTCTTCAATTTATTAAAATTTTCTAGCGGGTGTGGTAGGGTCGATGGGGTGGCTCCATGTGGTTGGTGTAATATTTAAAAGAGGTTTTCAATTTATATATATATATAATTGGGATCAACCCTTTAATTTTAAAATAATTTGACAAGTTTGTTAGTTTTGAAATGTGATAGTTATGTATTGTTTCCGGTGAAGAATTAATGGGTCATAATTTAGGGCATTGATAAGATGGTAGTTTGAAGCCCAATTGCTATTGGCGTAAACTTTGTAAACGATGGCCCAAAGAAAAAACACAAAGAAAAAGGGAAAAATATGTGATTAACTATAGTGGAAATTACACAAAATCATAATTTTAAAATTCCAATTTCAAATTTCAAATATAAACTTTATTTATACAAAAAT
>CAIGRF010072965.1:36878-47103 GCA_903798235.1 Fraxinus ornus | reverse complement strand
AGTTTGTGTCACTTTTTTTAAAAAAAGTGACATTTTTATAAAAAAAAGTGACATTGTGTCACTTTTTTATTTTACACAGTATTTTTTACTTCCTAAAAATCTTTCATATGATTTTAAGGGTATTTTTCAAAACACCTCTAATTTTAAGAGTATTTTTGTAAGTACCCCAAATTGTTACATGCTAGGAAGCTTATAAAAAAATGAAGTTTTTGATTTGTGCGTGAATTGATCTAACTATTAATGGGAAGATTAAGTTCTTATTTGGTTTAGATAAAAAATTATTTTTAGTAGATTTTGATAAAAGTTGATGGAATGTGTGGTTAAAAAGTTGTGGATCCCATGAAACGTTTGGTTAAAATTAATTGTTGACTTTGACTTAAATTTTAATTAAATTTATAGCTAAACTAAACATAAGCTAAATAAGGTGGTTATGATCTTCCTTGATTTTAAGGTGTAACATATTGGTTACTACAACAATATTAATTAAATTATGAAAAATCATAATGACAAAAAAAAAAAAAATTGAAATTATTCCGAAGGACATTCCAGGCGAAAACGTGGATTTGAAGAGAGAATCCTTCAAGCCGAATTAATCTTGAAAAGATCTGTTCAAAACGTCAATCTGATCTATGATGAATATGTTAGTTTACAGTATATTGTTCTAATGTTTCAATTCTATAGTTAGTTGACTTAGCTATGGTTATTAGAATTTGGGTGTGATCCAAATTTTTTGTTGAAAATAATTGGGAGTTTTAATTAAAGTGTACATTAAGAAAAATTCTATTTGAAATGCTTTTGGAATTCTATTCGAAGTCTATTTGGCAAATTCTAGTTGAAGTCCTATTTGAAATCCATATTGGGAGTTGGAATTTGAGTTGGATTTGAAGAGATCAAGATAAGGAAATTTTTGGGCATTCCATTTCATCTACAACCCCACTTTTAGGGCTTGGATTGTTCCCTATATATATTTGACTCTTCTCTACAATTTAGTTGGATTGGTTTTACCATTATAGGTTGTTAACCTCATTACAGGTTGGTTTAAGCTTATTGGAGGTTTGTTTATTCCCATTATTAGTTAGACAAATTTTAGATACAAATCTTTGTATACTTTCTCAATATTTTAGTGAAATCTCTTTTACTCTACAAATTATATTCTTTTCGTGAGTTTGTGATCTTTATTTCATATTGTGTCTATAATTTCGTATCGTCCTCAATAAATTGGTATCGGAGTTATCTGATATCTTCCGCGCTTCTCAACAAATTGGTATTAGAGAATTCTAGTTTATTACAAACTGGTATTATAGCTTTTGTTGTTAAGATTTTTGGGAAGATCGATGTTTTTCGTTATGAAAACAACAGAGTATGATATTCTACTTTTAGGTCGCAATACAAGATTCTCTTTGTGGCAGGTAAAGACGCGAGTAGTACTCGCTCAGATGAATTTAGACGATGCGTTGTTGGGATTTGACAAGATACCCACAACTTGGACTCTAGAGGGAAACAACGCAAGGATTGAAATGCCCTATCTCAAATACATCTTTATCTTTCAAATAATATTATTCAGGACATTTTGAAGGAGAAGTTAGCCGCTGCATTATCGTTAAAATTGGAGCAATTATGAATGATGAAGAGCCTTACTAGCAAAATTGAATTTGAAACAACGTGTACAAAATTCATCGGATGACATAATGTACATCTTTTGAGGATCACCTAATTGTTTTTAAGGAAATCATCATTGATTTGGAGACCTTTAAATTCAAATATGAGTAAGAAAATTTGGGATTGATTTTATTGTGTTCATTGCTCGCTTCATACATATCTTTTAAATATATGATTTTATATAGTCATGATATTCTTACCATCGAAGAAATTCATGATGCTTCGTATTAAAAGTAGAATATGAAGCATCTTTTAACATCTGAGGGTCATGGAGATGGTCTTATAGTTGATGGTGGTCATTCAAGAGGCAAACCAAAGTCTAACTTCAAAATTTTTAATTATTGCAAGAAAAGGGACAATTGATAGACGATTGTTATAAGTTACAGAATAAATTAAAATTGACTGCAAATCAACAATCAGAAACTTCATGGGAAGCCAGTATTACAGAAAATCCTACCAGTAATGGATAGTTTTTACTTATGTCTAACTATAACTCCAAACTTGATAATATTTGAATTTTTGATACGGCTTGCACTTTTCATATGACTCCTAATTGGGATTTGTTTTCAACATACGAAGAAGTTTAAAAAAGTGTTGTTATGATCGGTAATAATAAACCCTATCGATAACTAGTATTAGTCGGGTCAGAATAAAGATGTTTGATGGGATAGTTAGAAAACTTGATGCAGTTAGATACGTTCCAGATTCGAAGAGAAATCTTATCTTCTTAAGTACTCTTGATTTAAAAGGGTACATATATACTGTTGTAGGTAGAGTCCTGAAAATTTGTAAAGGAACCCGTGTTTGGTTAAAGGGACATAGAAAATTCCATTTATATATGTTGCATTATTATATAGAATCTTTAAGAAATCAACATATTTTAAGAACTCAGGTGGAATTGGAGTTGGATTCTGCACCATTGGAGTCTAATTTAGGGTCTTCTTTGAAAAATACAGTTCAATTGAATTTAGAAGTTATGGGTAAATCTATCTTGTCACCATCACTAGCGGTGTCATTGTATTCGATTGCTAGTAACAAAACCATTTTTTTGGCCATAAGACTTCACATAGGTACAATTTCGCTGATTTAGTTGATGGTTTGAATGCGGTTAAGAGCGCTGATTCTAGTCAAAATCCTTATTTTGATGCATTCAGTTGTTATTCTATTACAATGTTTGTTTTAGCCTTATTTGGTGGTCATTATATCACTTTTTTTGACGACTTAGGTATCCAAGCTTCGCCTGACTAATCCTGAGGAGTGGCGGACTTCCCTCCCGAATCGTCACCCGGGTTAATCAGGATGCAGTCACAGCTTATACATACTTGGACCGGACATTCGACGATTCTTCTCTCTGTGGACCTCTGACTTCCAACATAGAGTCATATATCACTTTTGCCTCTAGTTGGGGTAGCTGAGGTGGAAAATATTTTCAATTGGAATTTTGATGGAGAATTTTGTTTGTGTTTTTGTTCAAGAGTTCGAATTTATTTCTTGTAGTGAAACTCGTCTCTTGGTGGATAATTTTTTCCTTAGTTTTGTTCATTGTAGTAGAATTCATGTCAATGTGGAGATTGTTAGAATTTAGGTGTGACCTTGTTGACTTATGGTTGATTTTATTTTTAATGTTTTGTTATAATAAACAAGATTAATATTATTTCTAACAATTGATTTTGATTGATGGTAGTTCAATATTAAGCCCCTGTTTGACATACATTATCTCAAAATATATTCTTTCAAAACTTATTTTCAACCACACATTTTTCAATAAAATAATATTTCCATTACATCAATAACTTTTCCTTACTTTTTAACCCATATTTCCCATCATATCACTATTTAAAATACATTTTTTCCTCAATAATATTTATCAAACACCCCTAAAACCAGTCAACCATTGCCCAAATTAACATATAAACTGAACTTGAAATGAAATCAAAGTAGAAATTAAGCATTCAAGTCAAATCATTTGAGACACGAGCTTTAAAAACAAACGTCAAGAAAAAGCAAGATCAAGAGCATGAGAGACGACATTAAAGAAAGATCAAGATGAAAAGTTTAAGAGACAAACTTCGAAACAAGATAAAAAACTAGAATGTACTAATACTTTGAAATTTAGTAATGAATGATGAAAGCTCAAAAATTGTTTTATGCACAAAAGATTATTTTATAAAAACACCTGTTTAAAAAATTATTTTTCGTTTTCAACTTGATATTACTTACTCATTCAAAAGCTCACATTTTTCAAAAAAAAAGTCAAAGTCAAAGTCAATTGGACGTCCGGTTGACCGGCGGACTTCTAGTTCGCCAACGGTCATTTTTTATCTGTTCTGATTTTTGATGCACAACGGCTAGTTTAGTCGTCCGATTCAGTGGGGAAGTCCGATAAGGCTGAAACTTTGAGCGTTTTGACTGCTATAAATACCACTTCACATGCATTCATAAACAACTAGAAGAGAGATTTATTTTTAAATATATTTGTAAAATATTTTCCTTGAACTTACATTTTTACATTCATTTCATTTATTTTTTCATAATAAAAACTTTGATTATTGATTCAAACTTCTTGAATCATTTCTCTCATCTGTTTTTCATTTCTCTTTGTACTTAACTTATTTATATCAATCTTAAAGAGAGATATATTTTTGATGAAGATCTTCGCACTTACATTGGTTAAACTTTTCTACTTCTTCATATTGAAAATTTTGATTAGTTGAATCAAACTTGTAAAATTATTATATTCATCAAAATTTCTCATTTCTCTCTTAGTACTTAATTTATTACAATTATTCGTTAAAAGGGAGATATATTTTGAGAAGATTTTTGAACCTACATTGCATTTATTTCTTCTTCACATTCTCATTAAAATACTTTGATTGATTGAATCTAATTTTTGATTATTATATTCATCAAAAAATTTTATCTAACACTTGAACTATCATTTATTACTATTTATTGAAGTGTTAGCCTCTCTTAGTACTTAACTTGTTTGTATTATTTATCAAGAGAGGAATTTCATTGTGAAATCACTTTGATAAAATATGGGTCGTGTTGAAGTCTCTTAAAGATCAACATTGTATAATGATCGTTGCTCCTTGTTGTAAGTCGCCGTGTGGGTCATATTGAAGTCTCGTAGTGGCTCATGTTGAAACGTAAATCTCAATATTGTATAAGGATCGGTGTTCTTGTTTGTAAGTTACCAGAAGCGTTGTAAAGAGTTGGATTGCACCATAAGTCAATCAATACAGTGAAAATGCCTTGCTCGTATCGGAGAACTTGGTAATGGAGGACGTAGATCATTGATTTGGATCGAACCTCTACAATTATATCATTTACATCATCTCTCCCTTTTACATATCGCTTTTATATCTGTACTTATTATTTGAATTAATCTATTTAATCTTTACTTACTTGAATTTAGATTAATTCTTCGAAAAAGTTTTAGAAACCAATTCACCTCAATCTTGGTTAGTTATTCTTGGATTATCAGACCCGAATTCTTTGTTGAAGATAATTGAGACTTCTAATTAGTATATTAAGAAAAATTCTTTTTGGAATGCTTTTGGAATCCTATTCGAAGTCTATTTGGTAAATTCTAGTTGAAGTTCTATTTGCAGCCCTATTGAGAGTTTGAATTTGTGTTGGACTTGAAGAGATGAAGATAAGGAAACTTTTGGACATTTTATTTCATCTACAACTCTACTTCTAAGACTTAGATTGTTCCCTATATATATTTGACTCTTCTCTACAATTTAGTTGGATTGGTTTTACAATTATAGGTTGTTAACCTCATTACAGGTTGGTTAAACCTTATTGGAGGTTTGTTTATTCTCATTATTAGTTAGACGAGTTATAAATACAAATCTTTATATTCTTTCTCCATATTTTTGTTAAATCTCTTTTACTCTACAAATTATATTCTTCTCATGAGTTTGTGATCTTTATTTCATATTGTGTCTATAATCTCGTATCGTCTTCAATAAATTGGGATCGAAGTTATCCGGTATCTTCCGTGTTTCTCAACAAATTGGTATCGGAGCATTCTTGTTTACAACAATGGTGAACTTAATCTTGCATTTTGTGAATAACAATAGAACATAAACTTACAATTATGCAATTTTGAAACTTCAATTTATATACTTGGTTAAGTAGCATCCAATGGAGAGATGCAAAGGAAAAGCAAACTACATTTTTTTGGCAAAAAAGCAAATTACATTTTTTGGTAAAAAATGATATAGATTTACATTTTTTTTTAGCATTCACAAGAGGAAAAAATGGATTTAGATATTTCCATTGGAATAAAATTTGAATTTAGATTCCCCGGGACGTAAATGAGGATGAAAAAGTGGTTTTCGAGATACTAATTTACACCCAATTTTAAACCACCATTGGAGATGCTCTAATGACATGATGATACAAGTTTCCCAGTCTGCGATAGTTTGAAGCACAATAGGGGAACTTTCAAGAGCACACAACCTTTTATTTATGTTCCAACAAGTGAAATGCATATTTGTTATGTTATACAACACAATAACAATGATCATTCTTATTCATTCCAACTCACAAGAAAAACTCCAGTACTAATATGTAGCATAACTGAGAAAATTTATTTCGTCTGCTTGGATTGCAACACAAAACTAAGCAGAAATATTATTCGACGATGCTGCAAGTCTAGAGTTCATCCTTGGGTGGTGTTGGATTATTAGTCGATAACTTGATGGGGTACGAGGCCTCCATGGCTATGCCACATAGCCCTTCTGATGCATCGACATCACGTTGCATCCTAATGTAGCCTTGTTCTCCCCAGTCCGGTCCCCATGAATTCTTCACTATCCAATATTCCGTACCATCAAGAGTCTTTCCATAGCCCACAGCTGCCACCCCATGGTCTAGCTCCATCCCACAATTTCCATTGAACACTCCCTGCAGTCGTAGAACGTTTTCTAGACATTGTTAGAACATAAAATTATTGTAAAAACACATTCCTAGAGTGCCAACCGATCATCAATGGTCGTTATAGGTAGTGAAACTGTACCTCGGAGTAGAATTGCATGTCAGAACCACCAGCATCAATTGCAACAGAAACAGGCTGATTTGCAACAGCTTTCATCAAGGCCTTTTCGTCATTTTCAGGTACCATTTCGTACCCATCAATCATGACAGCTGGAGAGTTCATCTACAAAACCAGAATGCATGAACAGAAGGACAGATAATTTGCCATTTTCTCATTAACAGAAGCCAAGTTAGATTTAGGTATTTGCTTTTACTCAATTTATTTTTTCATCATACGATTTTATACCTTGTTTGAATCACAGTTCCCATCTCTGGCTCTGTAGGGATATATTCTTTCAGTTGTTAAGCCACCGTGTTTCTTGATGAACTCGAATGCGTGTTCCATGAGTCCTCCATTGCAGCCTTCATTATCCTTTTCACAATCAACTAACTCTTGCTCTGATAAAGAGATTAATTGACCAGTTTTAATTTTGTTGATCCCTTCAACTCCAACTACAGCTGAAAATGCCCAACAACTACCTGCATAAAATTGATTCAATCCAAACCCAAAATCATTACAAACATAAATATAATACGAAATGGTATCTTGTTGTTCAGACCATATGTTGGTTTGTTATATTGGAATTTCCCGATGAAACTTACCACATTTGCCTTGATCCTTAACACCAGTGACGGTGCCTTGCTTTCTCCAATCAACAGAAGACGGCAGATTTACTGTTTTTTCGTGCAGGAATCTGGTTCTGGCTCGACTGCCATGAAGCATCCTATGGTGTTTGATCTTCGAACTATAAAACTTTCTGAATTCGTGGCTGGTCATATCAGCAAACTTGTTGAGTTTCAACTTGTAAGGCCTGTCCATCTGGTTCACCTTGTGAATGTGCAGCACGTTCGCCTTGAAAACGTTGAAACGCCTTTTTTTCTCAGTTAGATCCCGAGAAACTGTGTGGTGGCTCCTCCACCTATCATATAAATCCGACAGGCTTTCATCCGAAGCCAAATCCTTCTCTGTGAACTCCATGCCCTCTGCAAGTCCAAAGACCATAACCAATAAAACAGAAGCCAAAAACACACTCCAAATTCCCATCTTTTCGATATCAGAATTCAGTTTTTTGACAGAAAAGTAATTAAGCTTATCACAGTATGCACGTATCAGAGGCTTTTCTATTTGATCAAGAATAACTTGAGAAGTGTGTTCTTATATACACTGTGCTATATCAAATGACTAAAAAAGCTATAATCATGTTTATTGTACTCGTAGTCTTAGTCTTGTGTATTAAACACGTCTATAATCTTCCACAGAAATCCCAGGATACAAGTTGTTTTCTAATGACGGTTCGTCTGCTATTTTTAGAGGTGAGATTTGTACTCTATATATGATGATTTATACTCAACACGCCCTTCATGTTTTGGTTGTTTGTCTGTACACAGAAGCTGACGAATTGTCTTATAAGGCTGCAGCCTCTGTAACACGTTTTCTCTCAGGTGTACGTGTCACGAAGTACTCAAAATCTTTTGCATTATCTTCTGTGAAGTTCACATTCAGAGTTTGAGTTAGTTTTAGATTTGTTCGGCCGTAATTTGAACTTCTATCTGTTGCGGGTTTAGCCGCTTCTCCTCACCGCTCCCAAACATTGATTCGTAAGCAATGTTACTCAAAGTAATAAGGATAAGACTGTACCGAGACTTTTTTCATGAAATAGAAGTAAATTTCAGAATTCAAGTTAAAGAAACAGAAATGTTGGAAAAACTTGAAAAATTGCACGTCCTAATAGTATGGATTGACAGTCGAGACCATGAAATCAAGCAATAGCAGTCGAGACAAATATAGACACAGATTAAAACTATGAAAGGGAAATGAACGAATAAAGAAGTAATTTATTTTTAACAAAATATTAATCAAATCAACCCATAAGACTGAAAATGTTGTATATCACTCAAATCAGTTCTCAAAATTATACCTTCTACCTAGAGCAAATCCAGTGTCACTATCATTGCCAACTGCATCAACCTAATTCCCCCAAATCACATCAATAACTACTCATTAAGCTTCAAATTCATAGCAATTATTAATTTTGGCTACAGCACTGAGGCCAGCACTAGAACAGACTAAAAAGGGTGCCCTGTAAGAACCACTGCCCAATTATCGACTGCACGTGATGCTCATAGCCATGCGTTTCTTACTGCGACAAGGAGAAGATGCAATATCAGAAAATAATGTGAATTTTGTTTGATATTTTTTCTTGTACACTGTTTCATATCTTTCAGTTGTGAATGAAGAAATATCATCAAATGTTTTATACACAAGTGAAAGAGCTAACCAGAAATAATTAACTCAAAGTTCTTCCAATGGTCGAACACATCATGTATATGAACGTCAACATACACATTGTGAATAAAACTTGAACCTCAGAACAAATTTGTATTAATAAATATACCACCAAGTAATATTTCCAATTGATAATCTTCAATTGCTTTAAAACAATTCCAATTAAGCTCCAAATAACCTATTTTCACTTAAATTGCATCCAAATTGGGATTTTTCTATAATTAACAAAATTTACATGAGTTAAGTAGATATTTACTCAATTTATATTTATTAAATAAGAACAGAAGCCCACATAAATATCACTTCTCCTATTTATGTCTGGATGTAAAGTTTAGGGGTTCATGCCAAACTCCCACTGGGGTGCAGGTGGAGTTTTGTAAACCCAAAACTAAGATTTGTTATCGATCAAATTGAGGTCACTATTTAATTTGATCAACCCCTTTTGCACAAGGTATGTTGAAGACAAAATTTAAGTTAAAATATTTTAACATGGTATCAGAGCAGTTCAAAGTCTTGGGGTTCAAGTCTATCGTCACACATTTATGAAAGTTGCGCACTTGGAAGAAACTAATTCAACAATTTTATGCTTCGCTTACAATGTATCATGGAATTTCTTGTTGAAACATTAGTTTGATTTCAGTTATGCTTGTGATTTTGTCCAGTATGCACTCCAGCTTCTGTATGTTTCTCTTGGAGCTGGATTCTCTTCTTTCCCCGGTATGGCAACTCTCCCAGGAAATTCGCTGATGGGTGTTTGTAGAGGGAATCATTCTCAGCTGGTTTATCATTATCTTTTGAACTACTAATTTTATTTTTATTTTTTCCTGCTAAGAAAAAGAAACAATTGCTTTGCACGAAAATAGAAAATTCAGGGTCTGAGGTCATATTAGCTGTATAAAACTACAGCGTCTCAAATTACTATTGTAATTGAAACCCTGTTAACTTGTT
The DNA here is from genome assembly GCA_903798235.1 of Fraxinus ornus. NCBI lineage: Eukaryota > Viridiplantae > Streptophyta > Magnoliopsida > Lamiales > Oleaceae > Fraxinus > Fraxinus ornus. The sequence goes on along the minus strand of CAIGRF010072965.1, from coordinate 37,160 downwards.
TCATTACATGACATATATATTTTAGTCCTAAACTTAGTTGAATTTAAGAGAGAAAATAAGACAATACAAAGAGAATAGAATTGTATTGAATAATGTGATTTGTTTACAAGAGAGGCATCCTATTTATAGTTTAACTTGAGGAATGTTTTACTTTCTAATCAATGTGGGACTAATTAACATGTACATTGTGTATATATGTATATACATTAACAACCCCCCTCAAACTCAAGGAGATAAAATGGAGACCAACTTGAGTTTGGAAACTAAATCCTGAAGGCGTCC
>CAIGRF010072887.1:4255-19389 GCA_903798235.1 Fraxinus ornus | reverse complement strand
AGGCGTCAAATAATCATAGAAACGCAAATATTAATGGATGAATACATAACAAATGTGCTATTATCAACTACCAAATTACAGTTGCTTTTGAGAGCCACCAACAAGCCCTTGTTTGGCCGCGCATATTTTATAGTGACGGTTGAGGTGGGTGGTACCAATGACCTTTTGCCATGTCAATTGTGTTTGACGGTATTTATATACTACAATGCATTATACGACTCAGTCGATCGAATGACCCATTATAATCAATTTAAAGTGATCCCAACATTTTGTTGATTTTTCCCATTTCACTTCACTCTTACATGGAGAATATCTAGTTCCCCCATGCTCCATTTCGAAAAGATCAACATCATCGAAATCAATTGGATTACCACTTTCATAAGTATCCAAATCTGGAATATTTTCGAGAATGAGTACATCATTGAGACCGACAAATTGATTGTGAAATTGACTTTGTGGCGTCATAGGTCATTTGTCATTGACACCGAACAAGTCCTCGACAAATGATTGTGGATCCATTTGTGAGGAAATGATAATATAAAAACATGAATGAAGATGAAATAACATATACATATGTAGAAATTGGATAATTGCATGAATGTAAATTGTAATGACAATGTGTATAAAATATAATGTAGAGAATATGTATTGTAATTTGTATAGTAAGTAAATAATTGATTGTAAATTCTAATATGTAGAGAAATAATGAAGGATTGAAATTGAAGGTATGATGTATATTGTAGAATAAAAGTATTGAAAATAGTAAGAATTGTTGTTATTGTGTGAAAAAATTGTTAAATGGGTAGGTATTTATAGATTTTTTTTTTCCCTAAAAAAATGAAGGAAAAAAAGGGCCAAACAGTAAAAGAGAAAAAAAGTTTAGTGACCATTGCTAGCAACGGTCACTGAACTATCTACACTGTAGATGGCGAGCTCATGGGCGAGCACATGAGCCGCTCTCCACACGACACGAGCTGAGCTTTTACGAGTTGAACGGTCAAGCTAACAAGCCGTTAGACCTGTTTGCCACCCTAGTTGGAAGGACCACTGATTAACGATAATTGTTTGCAGCAGGTTAGGTAGGTAGGCATGTCAAATGGTGAAGAAGATGAATTTCATTTTTTATTCTTGGTTTTTATTTAATTTGTACTTTAAAAGGCAGCGAAAAATCATCTCTATAATGATATTTTAGCTTGTTAAACAAAGATAAGGGTAAAATCTCCCACCAGCGATTAAAGTTATACTAAAATGAAAGGTTGAGAATGAAAATGCTTCATTTTGAAGGTTATGGACGAAAGTGCAATGCACATCAAAGGTCCAGCCTTCTGGTGCTATTTACCCTTAATCCTGCAATTTATTTGAACCAATGAAGAAAAATTAATAGAAAAGTGATTTTTTTTCTAACATCATTCCAAATTTATGCTATGATTAACTAACGAAAAGTTGATTTTTTTGGTGGATCATCATTGTTCCCATTGTTTATGTTTTTTGGTGGGTTCATTGTAATTTGTTGCTTTCAGTTGTTCTCTCATTTTTCCCATTGTCTCTAGTTGAATGTATATTCGATCTCTTGATTAATAGTAATTAAATGTGAAGGGTATGAGTCGTATGACCGTGTCATGCACTGAATAGAAAGAACTTGTAAGAAAGAAAAGAAAAGGATTCAAATAGTAATAGAATTAACTGAAATCAATAAAACTAGCTATAATATCCAATAATGGAGCCAGGACTTTTTCGATAAAATTGGAAGCATATAACATCACCGAGCTCATAGTAGAGTCGACCAAACGAGTCTGTATTCCCGTTTCCACGAGGACCGTATTTTTTATTATTTACCTAAATTAATCCTAGGGTAAATAGCTGGAAAGGTTCCCACGAAAAATAATTAATGTTTATTTAGTCAACAATCATGCTACATGTATATATATTTTAACGCTATTTTTGACATTGTGCTATGTGGTGATACATGATTAGACAGTTTAAAAAAAAATATTTTTTCGCCCAATAGTTTTTAAACTCCCACACAATGTCAAACATGATGTAATCCATGGAATGTACGCTTAGCATATTTCTTCAGTCAAACTTCTTAAATTTAATTGAAAATCTCTCTTAAAAAAATACAATTCTACTTATTTACTAAATTTACATTTCTATGTGAATCTGAACCTAAAAAGTTGCATTAATCCACTAAAAAAATCAGTTAAGGACCGTAATAACACTAGAAGTATATTTCTACTATCTATCTTAATTACTAGCTTTTATTATTTGATCTAAACAAAGAACTAGTCCACAAATCAATTAATTATTGATTAGGTAAGTAATTGAAATTATCACAATAATAAAAAAAAACAATACACAATATCAATAATAATAAAGTCTTTACTAATAAGGAATAAGGATTTGAATTAAAGCTTCATCATTTACCCCAACTAATAAATTTGTTGATCTTCATTATATGAAGAAAAAAAATTTAAAATTGAAATACATAACTGTACTTACAAAGAAAAAGAGAAGAAAATGAAAATCAATCTTGCGCCAAGCTTGAATTCTCCTCCAATGAATTCTCCAAACTTTAGTTCACTGTCTTGTACTTTTTCTCTCAATTTTGATCTCCACGAATGTTTAGTTCTAACTAGAATGAATGTCTAGATATATAGGGTCTTTTTCTACGAAGATGATACTTGTGCAGATAAATTGCACAGGTAGTTTTACAGATGTTGAATAGCAGTACCTAATTGTCTGTTTAAACTTTGATTTTTGTCCAAAATTCAATGAAATGTTGCCATGTGGCATTTTATAAAAATCCCTATAAACTTTCCCTGCACATGTAGCTTTCTTCTACTTGATGACATGTTGGGTAAGGTACACACCAATACTAGACTTTACTCAATAGTATTAGGGAAAAAAATTAGTTTTAAGTACACTTTCACATCCCCAACCTCATTTACAATCACTTTTTTAGTACATTTCTACAGTTATCTCAGATATGCTTCCACTGAATTCTACCAAACAATGCTCAGCTCATAATTTGAGCATATAAATAAACCAGAGACCAAAAATCATGTCTGGTTTTATTGCAATGCAATAATAACTCCATAAATAGTGAGACTAAGACTATGTCATGCGCATCAACTTCCTTACCTTCTCTTTTCCACTGCAATGAATACACAAGTTAATAGAATCAGATATACATGTGTACTTAAGAGGTGAAAGCAAGCAATCAAAGATGGCTAAACTAGTCAGAAAACGTTAAGAACACATTTGGTATGGGATAAGGCTAGACAATACAGTAAACAACATTCTAACTTCCTTTTGTTTTCAATACTATCCAATACTTCCTACTGTTTAGACCACTTTATCAGACAAGCTACAAGTCTCTAACAGCTAGAGCTCTTCGCTCATGTAAGACGTGACAAAAAAACTTATTTGGTATTCATCTTCTTATATCAAATCAGATCTTCATTTATTTTTCTATGGTACATCTAATGGTTTGACATCATGTTTCCTTAACAATTTCTTCTTCAAGCAATACCAAACTATGAGCAGTTAGTGCTGTTTGGGAATTGAATATATTACAATAGTAGAGCCTCAGCTGTAGTCCACAATCAATAACTTCCAAGACAAACATAGTGTAAACACTGTCTGTTTTTTCCAATTTCAGTATGTAAGTAATAGTTTTTTCGAGGGGTGACATGTAAACCACAAAATTGCACACATATAATATCAGAAAACGCATAAAGATCTTCACAAACAGCTCACAGACACAGAGACACGCACAGAGTAATGATACATCCTTTTTTGTATCTAAATCCAAAATGAAAAGATATACTTGTTTGTGTGCAAAATCTTATTTGGTAATCTTTGCAGTTTCTAGGATTTTCAAAAAGCCATTAGAATGTGCCACCGATGAAGGGGGTAAACTGGAGGTTTTTAACCAATGCTTTTGTTCTGTTTCGTCCCAAAAGTCAAAAAAATTTCAGTGAACTGGATAATTTGGAATAAATATAACAATCACAAATTTTGGCAAATCTATCGAAGCGTGTCCTAAGTCCTATGCCACCATTGACATCCTATCTTTTTGGTTAATACTATCAAGTGATTTAAGTATACATGATAGATAACACTCTTTTGAAGGAGAGATTAAAAATTCAGCCGATCATGAATATAGGCTTTTCAAGTACAAAAGGAAAGTTGCATAAACAACATATATCTGGAATTGCAAAATAACTTTTAAGCATCAAATTTAACCATAGTCCACAACACAATACCTTGAAGAACATAATAAATTACTAACATCCAAAAATATGAACATTGAGCTAAGAAACAAAGTTACCTTTCAGGAAATGAGGGTATTAACTCGTCAATGGCCTGAACAATAATTGAACCAAGGACGTCATCCTTAGATGAGGCCATTTGTTTCCTTGAGACTGTACGTATAGAAAATGCATCACAAACTGTTTGTCAGATAACAAGTCACGCTAGTTCTCTTGCCAATGAAAAAGGAAAAGAATTTATAAAATAGAACTAGGATTGGTGGACAGAAGACACAAGGTCTATTCGATTAACGATTAGTTAATACTGTTTATTCTTGAGGATTTCAAGGTAACAATTTAAAAATAAATAAATTAATAAAATACACCAACCTGAGAGATGGACAGTGCAAGCACAAATAAGTATGTATACATATATTTTTCTTAAACAGGTTTCTTCTCATTGATAAAAAAAATTCTACAACCTGTGCAATCTGACAATAAAGCAAGGAAGCCTAACAAGAAGGAAGGACAAATTCGGATGCTCACTGGCTCCCACATGCAGTCATTTAGAACTTCAAGCTGTTTGGATTCACTCCTAACAAAAGTGTCATATTTCAGTTTAATGAGTTACTAACTTTGTTTATTAGTAAGCTGCAATGCTAGGCTACCAGTTTTTCGGTTTAAGCAGTAACCTTATTACGTGCTCTTGACCAGGTTTTTATGATAAGTCTTTAGAGAGAAGATCAATTTTGGGACTCAAGTTTAATTATTGTTTAAATGTGAGTACTCTTTGACAAGGGTTATATTCAACATGCTTTAGACATCTAATGAAGAAATAATCCACTTTTTTCTTAATTATGCCACACATCTGCTTCATTTGATGCAACATCTAAGAAACCAAGGTCTAATCCTATGTATCTCAATTCTTCTCCCTCTTCATTTTCTTCCTTGTGGTTTCTCACTCTTTTTCATAATCTCTGAAATCCGAAGCTCATGCTTGTTTTCTATAGTCTCTTACAAATACCCACAAGCATACCATAATTCCCTCATGTAAACTTTGCTTCCCTTAAAATCTTACTTTCGTAAATCATTACAGGACTATCTGCTTTCTTTCCAGTAAAGCAGCTAATTACTTTCACAAATCATTACATGGCAAAGCCAACAAACTAAAAGCCTACAAACTTCGAGTCATTCTTTATTCATTTTTTCAAAAAGACACCTTAACGTGGTGACCAGTTACACAGCGACGTGTCTGCTTTCATTCCAACAAAGCAACTTGTAAATTAGACACATGAAGAACCAAGTCGTCAGGCAACCAGACAGACAATTTTGTCAAGTTCAGACTATTTCATCAGCTATAGAAAAGAATGAATCCTGAACTCCTTTTTGAGAACTTTTCAAGTTAAATCTTCCTAGAATTATCCTTGTTTAGAGCACAGAATACAGTAACGCCATGCATGCTGCATGCCCATAAACTATTTACTCCATGCTTTTCACCACATCATCAAATTTGCAAACAGATAAGTGTAGTTCAACTATTCCTTCTTTGACAATCAGAAGAGCATAATAATCACTAAAGAAAAGCTGAAAACAATAAGCTAATCGAAATCAGGTTAATTTATTAAGCACAATGAATAGAGGTGGAGGATGGTCTTCATACCTTCAGAATCCCGAGGAACTGAAGCACGATTTCGGAGATATGATTTGTCACCCTGGTATAAATCTATGTCTTCAATCTTGGAGTATTCATCCAATATAAAACCAATTAAATCATATGCTACCATAATAGTCTTGTCGCAAGCATTTTGGACCTCAAGGTATTGATTAACTGGCTTGCTCTGGTTATTGACCACGTTTGATTGTTCACCTGAGTATTTTGGGATTTCTGCTGAGTTAATTGAAATTTCTTGACTTTCATCGTCATTCCTATTTGAATTTTTATCTGGTGAGAAAGGTGGAGTAGATACAATTTTCTTAGCTGTCAATGGCATATCACTACAAGCCATTCTCAGTTCCCCAGTACTTCCAGATGGGTGCTGATTTCTATCCATGTTTTGCATGTCACAAGAAATCTTTGATTCTGTACATGAAGGGGAATGTAACGAACGAAAAGTCTCAATTGACTCCGCTTCATTAATATGCATAGACTCTAGAGTGACATTTAACCTTTCATTAGGTGAAAGCAATGGGGAACAGTTATCTAATTCACTTGTAGAGGCAGGTGAATTTGTCCCCACTGGGTTGATCTCACCAATACTTTCCATTTGGTCATCTGGATCATGAGAATCAAATCTATCACGTTGAGGAAGATTCAACTCTTCTTCACTGTCATCATCAGAAGTAGCGGTCATTTCACTTTCTTCTAAATCCTCCATGTAAGCATCGGCAAAATCCTGGTCTAGTCTATGTTCAGAGAGAATGTCCCAGACAATTTGTTTTGCCTGAGCGCTAGCAGTTAATATACACTCTACCTCATTTTCTATCTCCTCCTTCATTAGCTCATGAGAAGATGAATGTACTTTTGAAGACAGACGTTTCCTTCGAGATGGAAGTTCAGATCTTCTATTGATAATGGAAAGCGTTTCGAGTAAACAATCTGGGACATTGTCCATATCACTGCACTCAAATAGATAATCAGTCAATAGATTCCTTACTGCCTTACGGAAACTTTTATCTGATAATTCAGTACTAGGATCCAGCAAAAACTGTAATTTTTTAAGCTCAATCAAGCTCACTCTCTTTGCATCATTTAGTAACCAGATTGCCTTTGCAATATCATTTTGCAATGCTTCTGTCTCTGGTAAAAATTTCTGGAAGTCTATTACAGGACTGTTATGCATTAGCTTTAATGTCAAGCTTACAACTGCCAAGGCACCGGCTAATGGTTCTGGGGTCTCATCCCCTTCACCGAGTTTCAAGAGCATTTTCATGCACCTTTTTTTCACGACACTGATTAAACGGTTACGTCCCCATCCAGATTTAGGAAACTGCATAGTAGGGTTGTATCTAACACCTCTCAGCTTCCTATGCATTGCACTCAATGTTCTGTAAGGCATGTCCTCAAGTCCATCCAGTACCTTGATGGCAGCAGAGCGATAGGATTTCGATCGAGAAGACAAAGCCACCTGATTGATACGAAAGTTTTTTGGGTCTTCCAGCAACTGACATAGTAGTTTCAATTTTTTTTGGGAATTATCATTCTTTTCCCTAGAATGCGTTTTAAGATAATATTTTATCGTACTCTTCATTCTCCAGTTGGTTTTCTCAAACTTAATCATTCCATCTGTCAGGATCTCAAGAAAAGAGCATAAGCCCCTGTTTGTCATATCATCTAGCAGGGGGAAAAACTCTTTAAGATCATTAAACAAATCAAAATTTTGTATATCCTCTTGAGCCAACTGATATTCAATTTCACACTTACGAGCACCAAAACCCTTTTCAACAAAAGTTCTGATGTTCTCATAACATACCTGTGATTATAATAGATTTAAACATAAGATAAGACAGAGTAACCTCAAACAAATGCACATACAATCCACCCACCCACCCCCAAGAAAAAGGAAGAGAAAGAATCGCACATGCATGTGTATAAATAAATCACTCTTTTCTCGATCAGAACAAAATTAAATCACCCTACTGATTGTTGGTTTATGAAGGAGAGCAAGGAAGTAAAAATGTTGGGCATAATTGCATGTCAACCATGTCACAACATGCTTCACAAAGGATTATATTTCATTAATGTTCTCTCTAAATGGACCTTTAATCAGAAAGATATAAAATTATTGAACGCTTGCATACTTAAAGTTGCACCAAATACAGTAACATGGTGGATAATGGCCGATCTTCCATATAAAACCTTAGGGCCCGTTTGGTTTGCATTTCAATTTTCAATTTTGAGTTCATTTTCAGTCTTCTGTTTTGAGGGTCAATTTTAAAATTGCTAAATACACGTTTGGTTTGTCATCTTAAAAAATTATTTCTCAAAATAGAAAACTAGAAAACACGTTTAGTTTGAAATTTTGAAAAATTATTATATGACATTTTATTCATGAAATTTGATTATTCGGTAAAAAAAATTACAATCTTATTTTAATATATTATCAAATAATATATACATTTTAAATTTGATGAATCTTAAAATATTTTTCTCGCTTCAAAAGTTAAATAAAAATAATAATAAATTGAGTTTAAAATATATGAAACAAAAATAAAAATTACTAACATGGACAAAGAATAGTTTATTTATGTTCATTTAAATATTTTTATATAATTTTTATGTAAATAATCATTAAGAGGTTGAACTATCTTTATTTTTTATTTTTCATAATTTTCATTTTCATAGAATTTTTATAATTTCAATTGTTTATATTTTAGAATATTATTTCAAAATTTTTATTTTTAAATTTTTCAAATTTATTTTATGAATTTTTATTTTGAATTTTATATTTTATTTTTTAAGATTTTAATTTTATAATTTAATTTAAATGAAATTTTATTTAAACACTTGTTTTCCATGTTTTGAGTGTTTTCAGAATTTTCATGAAAAACACTCAAAACGACAAAAATGTGTTTTAAGTTCTTTGTTATAAATTTATCCTTGTTTTTGAAAATGTGTTTTCAAAAATAGCACCTAACACGTTTTTAGTGTTTTACAAAACTGAAAACTGAAAACAGCAAACTAAACACACCCTTAATGTGTGACAACAGGCATTCATATTAATTACAAAGCACAATTGGTAATGAGTATAGTCCTCCCGATCTTAATGTCAAAAGAACATTTTGGTGCACATAATTACTTCACTGAAGTTAATGCCGCACTTCAGATCACATGGCCCAATACATCAAATATGCCAGGACAGCAATAATGATCACACAAACTTGTTGCATTTCTCAAAATAAAAACTTACATCATCTTCTCTAAGCATTGACTCAGGAAGAATCCTGCAAATACAAAATAAAAATTTAAACAAATTACCTTAAAATCAGAACAATACAAAATATATGAAACTACACCAGAAAAATAGGAACAGAATACGCACACATGCGTACGAAAAACGTAGGATCATTGAAACAGTCAAAACTCCATAATCCAGATCAATGCTATACCTTGTCTCATGGACTCAGATATTGTGAAAGGATATGCATGTTTGTCCAAGTGTAAAACTCGTTAAAATCAATTAGCATGTTGGACTACAAAGAATAATCTAAAATAATTGGCTGTATGCACCACGGCATATCTTGAAAAATGACATTATGATGTGTGGTGTAACATTTTGACTGCATAAGAAAACACTACATAATCTGCTGATTAAACTGACATTTCTCTAATAAACTAATGAAGTATGTTTAGCATTAAAAGGTAGATAGTGATTAGTACAGAACTTATGCCCTCCAATATGGACTTCCTCTTCCAGTAACCACTAGATGTTGCAAGAACCTGAAAATCTAGATTGAAGAAATGATAAACAAAATTTAAACAGTTTGCAACCATTGTTCTATTGCAGTCTTAGACTCTTACTTCATGAACTAGCCCTTTTTCTTGGTAGTCAATATATGAAACAATGCCATATCAGAGCCATCAATTGACAATCTGACAAAGATTCCATATATACACAACTTTTACATGTTGCATTGATGCGGTATACTGTCAGACAATTGGAAAGCCACGTCACAGATGCTATCTGAAGGCGAAGTAGAATGCCCTTATCTAGAAAGCTCACTGAAGTAGGAGGAACAAGGTAAGAGAGGAGTTCGCCATTGCAATCGATGCTATTATAGATACTACCTCAACTCATAGATTTTAAAACAACGGTAGGAAGTACAGCACAGAAAAGCATGTAAACACCAAAATACAAGCTTTATTGAATTTGTGGGAAACATTTTACTGACTGTATTTTAGTTTGGTTTGGATTAGTTTGCTAATATTTCATTCACTGTTAAAAGTGCATTTGTTGCAGATTCTATTTAAAAGTCTTTATATGAAATTACTTCAATGGTGATGCCCAATTCTTAATGGAAATAAAAGTTGGTTGAGGAATTCTAGTACTATATACTGCAGGAATTTCGCTTTTTCTGAATAATTTACACATAAATGGAGATTTTTCATTTAGTATATAACATGTCATTCAATTGAATGAATCATGTCTTTGGTTTGTGCTTAAAACCCAAGAGCCCTTGCCACCTGGCTTCAAATCTTCATTCAAACCATATTTCATTAAGCAGCCTTATACTCTTAACATCATTTAAAGTGTAAAAGAAACATCATTTAAAGTGTAAAAGAAAAAGGCACACTTGAAGTTTCAACGTTCCTGCAAAGGTATACCTCGTTAATCAGTAGGTTTTCAACTAGAAGAGAAGATAAAAATCCACATTCATTTTTTCATTCACCATATTCATTTACAGAATTAAAAAGTGAACTTAAACACTAGAGACTTTTATGCAGAACTATACATGATTTACTCTTAATAACACGATGAAATTTTATATATATCGACATATAATAAACGTAGCATAAATTTCAAATCCTGCAATACCAAAACTTGAATTAATTGCACATATCTGGAAGAAATGTTATTTCTAAATAATCAATCAAACAAAGTAAAAGGTCACTGCAAATGCCAAATTAAAGATGAAAACAAAAGGTTTGCAAAAGGAATTATACTAAATAACTGGTACGTACTTATCATTAGGAGGTAGAAGTTCTTCTATTTGTTGCTGTTCCCTTTTGGACAAGGGTAAATCCATTAACCACCTGAACAGTAATTTTAGGAATTTTTCATAAACAGGTTTTATTAATATAAACTAATAAATCAAACAAGAACAAGAAAAAAGACAGAAGAGAACTTCACCTTCGTTTGAGCCTAAGAAGATTCTCCTGTTCCTTAATCTGAGATGATATGGTTTTAAAATCCTCTTTGTACCACTCCTGTTTAATTACTTCTTCAAAATACTCCCCCATGATCCGCGTTTCTTTTCACTCTTCCTCCTTGTGTGTTTATATGTCGGATAACCTGCATTCACCAGGTAAAGGTTAAATCAAGACTGGTGAAGCAACCATAAGCCTTTCCAAAAGTTATAAAGTAAAGACGTTAGTTTCAGAAAGCTATAGCAAGCTGCTGACTGAGTGAAAAAAAAAAAAAAATTGTATTCAGCCGCAGCAACGCTATTCTAATCTAAGTGTACATTATCATTACCACTGGCTCCAAGAGAGCTTGCAGCACAGAAATCAGAGATGAGTCTATGGTGTGGCCTAATGCCGACGAAGACTGCAAGCAATAGATTAGGTTGGAAACAATTCCAAGTCTATTATTGATAAAAGATAACGACCAAATGTAAAGTGACTGCAATTCAATGTTTGAAACTGAATTATTAAAGATATTCAATTGGAAAAACCAAACCACAGATACAAACAATCAATACAATCCCTTCAAAGAAACTCCATAGAAACAACCTCAACTCCCACCAACCAAACAAAAAACAAAAAAAAAGAGAATATAACAAAAACAGAAATAGAAAAACAAGAAAGTAGCTATCAAAGAAAAATAAATATCATTATTCAAAAACTCCACTCATATTCAATATGAAGCATATAAATTAAAATAATATCATAACAGGAGTATAAATTAAATGTAACAATCAAAATTATTGCAAATTTTTTTAACAACAATGCCAAAAAGAAAAGAGAAAAAACTTACTTGGATGTAAGCCCCCGTTTGATCTACATTATTATCTCATTAAAATGAAAATATGACCGTTATCCATCAAAAATTCTATCTCTTATGTGGCCCCAATAATAGCTATATTTTCAATTCTCATTCTACAATAAATAGGATTAGAAAAGAGAAAAAACTTACTTGGATGTAAGCCCCCGTTTGATCTACATTATTATCTCATTAAAATGAAAATATGACCGTTATCCATCACATCAACATTTAAATTCAAATTTTCTATCTCTTCTGTGGGGCCCAATAATGGCTACATTTACATTCTCATTCTACAATAATTTAGCTCAAACAGGACCTAAATTGGTTTTTCTTGGGTACGTGTCAGCGGCTGGCGAAATCTGCTGAATCAGCAGGCGATATTGACAGGAAAGGTGGAGCCAGAGATGAGCTAATAATGCTAAAGCAGGAGAGAAAATTTCGGATGCACAGAAAGAATAGTAAAGCAAATAAACGGGTTTGGACTATAATTAGGCTATACTTTTGTAACGAGCTTCAACTAACCCTTACAATTGGATCTGGGTCGAAACATGACCAAAAGGGTTTAGGCTGGAAATGGGCTAATATTTTAAGCTGCATTTTCTTTGTTTTCATGGAAAACGAATTACTATGAGATTGGTGGATTTTTATTTTTCAACTAACATGAAATTGGAATTCATTTCCACCTTTACCTATCCAACGAACCCTTGTTTTAATTTATATACTTCACATTGAATATCAATGGAGTTTTTGAATAATGATATTTATTTTTCCTCGATAGCTACTTTCTTGTTTTTCTATTTCTGTTTTAGTTATATTCTCTTTTTCTGTTTTTTCTTTGGTTGGTAGGAGTGGATGTTGTTTTTATGGAGTTTCTTTGAAGGGATTGTATTAATTGTATGTATCTTTGGTTTGGTTTTTCCAATTGAATGTCTTTAATAATTCTGTTTGAAACATTGAATTGCAGATTTTGGTCGTTATCTTTTATCAATAATAGACTTGGAATTGTTTCCAACCTAATCTATTGCAAGCGGTCTTCGTCGAAATTCGGTCTCACCATAGGCTCATCTCTGATTCATATGCTACAAGAACTCTTGTAGCCAGTGGTAATAATGATGTACACTTACATTAGAATAGCGTTGCTGCGACTGAATACAATTTTTTATTATTTCATTTTGGTTCACTCAATCAGCCGCTTACCCTAACTTTCTGAAACTAACGTCTTTACTTTATAACTTTTGGAAAGGCTTATGGTTGCTTCACTAGTCTTGATTCTTCACCTTTGCCCGGTGAATGCAGGTCAGGGCTAGCCCCGTGATCTTCGGGGCTCGAGGCGAACTCCGAAAATCGAGCCCCCCCAAAATTAACGTAAATGCAAAATCAAACAGTGTATTATGTAACGTATTGCTAACTTAAAATTGAAAGGTAGAACAAAAAATTTATATTGTAAAGAAATATAAATGATTAGCCTAAAAAACAATTACAAAATATCTCAATCACCAAACAATTAAAGTTTTCAAAACAGTTACTACGTGCCCCTGTGCAATTGATCATATAGGCTACAATAACCATTCATATAAGTTGAAAAGACTACAATTATATAAGTCGACAAGGCTTCAAACATTTTCAATATATTCAATATCAAGTTAGGACAAGTCGAGAAGTAAAATTTCGACGAAAATTATAGAATCACACCATTCAGAATCCCAATTTCACATCTCACAAGCCTGAAATCAAAATTTCGCATTAAATTGCAACATGTTAACAGATATTCGTTGAACACAAACAATAGAAAAATATCTTATAGGAATCTAATTATGTGAATGGTACAACACATAATGTCAAATGACTAAACTGAGAATGGAAATTCAAGTTTTAAAAAAATTAATATAATTTCCAATTAGTTACTCATTTTGCGTGGGACATAATAGTTTACTTTTAAGCTGATTTTTCACCAAAAGAATACATTGTAATTTCTAGTGGCATGGGCATGGGAAATATTAAAGGGAAGAATACTATAAGCGCTTAAAAATGGAAATATATCCATAAAAAGAAATCATTATCTTGAAAAGAATTCGATAATAAAAAAATGCCAGAATTTATCTGAAAACCCTGAAAATGAAATTGAACAAAAAAAAAAAACCTTAATAAAGAAAATTACCTGCTCAGAGAGTCAGAAATCAGAATCGGTTCGGACTTCGACCTTCTCAGAAACTGAACCAGTCGACGGACGGCTCGGAAGTCGGACCGCGCGGTTAGGTTCTGAAAGAGTGACGTTCGAAGTTCGAAGGGAGGGAAAGGAAAGGAAAGGAAGTAAGGAAAACAAAGGTAAGGAAAGTTTTTGGCGACACCGGAGACGGGAGACGGCGTCGGCGCAGCGGTTGGGGACCTGGGGGTAGCCGATAGGTAGCGTGGGTTACGTATATTTGTAGAAGTAGATACTGCCCAATGAGCCAACTATTTAAAAAAAAATGTATATATACATATATAAATTGGGCCAAAAATTAAGGCCCACCGGCTTTGGGGCAGACCAAAAAAACTGGGGGCCATGGGCCTGAGGCCTCAGGGGCCCTGATGCAGGTCGCCCTTCCGACATATAGGAGGAAGAGTGAAAAGAAACACGGAGCATGGAGGAGTATTTTGAAGAAGTAATTAAACAGGAGTGGTACAAAGAGCATCACAGATTAAGTAACAGGAGAATCTCCTTAGGCTCAAACGAAGGTGAAGTTCTCTTCTGTCTTTTTCTTGCTCTTGTTTGATTTATTATTAGTTTATATTAATAAAGCCTGTTTATGAAAAATTCCTAAAATTGGTTAATGGATTTACCCTTGTCCAAAAGGGAACAACAACAAATAGAACAACTTCTAAGTTCTACCTCCTAATGATAAGTACGTACCAGTTATTTAGTATAATTCCTTTTGCAAACTTTTTGTTTTCATCTTTAATTTGGCATTTGCAGTGACCTTTTACTTTGGTTGATTGAACATTTCTTCCAGATATGTGCAATTATTTCAAGTTTTGGTATTGCAGGATTTGAAATTTGCAAGGACCCAAATAATAATAATAATAATAATTGAAAAACGAAATATTCGACCCAACTACATCTAGAGGGGGTGATTAGGTGTAAATGGGAATTAAAACTTTAATCAACAAGCAACAAGTCACAAGTTAATTATGTCTA
>CAIGRF010072873.1:17412-38671 GCA_903798235.1 Fraxinus ornus | reverse complement strand
TGTTATAATTGGCTTATGATCAAAGCCTAATTTTTCCATCTAACTATTTTGATAGTGTAATACGCGCAAAATTAATGCACCACAATGTACTGAGATGGAAAGTAAAGAATATTGAGAATAAATGAATAATTTAAACCCTTGTACTATATATCAAACCTTGATGGGTGATATTTTATAAAGATGTTTGCTAATTGTCAATTTGATTGGACAATTCTCTAAACATTAGGAGGATGAATTAATAAATTGGAAATATTGTACAAATACATCATTATTTATATCTTCCAAAAGATAATTCGAATCAAAAGTTCAAAAGATAATTTATTTAGATGCATTTATTGACCAAATAGATCAATAATATCTCACATGTCATTTTTAAATGCTCCACCTCGAATTATCATGCTAAGGGACAATTAGTTAACATAATATTTGATGGCATACCCGGAGCGTGATGATATTCGATTTCAATAAAAAAATCTCCAAAAAAAAAATGGAACAATTAATAAAGATGATCATATTAAGGAGATATATATATATTCTTGATGAGTATTTAGATATAACAAATTATAAAATTTCAGAAGACGTCCAGGTACTTGATATGTTGAAAGTTGATATTTCTCAATAAGTTATGTCATTATGGGAAAATAAATAAAATCGAAAAAGAAAAGAAAAAGTTATTGACAACACTTTTGTACATGATGTACTACATCATATAGCAAGGAAACAAAATAAATGCATCGAAATATATCCATCGAAATAATGATTGGCCAAATAAAAGGGACGTAATCCTATATTGAATTTACTAGAGAAACCTAAAGTTTATGGACCCGCAATCCGAAAATGTAAAGGTATATACTTATACGAAAATAAAATGAGAAAGATAAAATCATAATATGTAATGTGCGACTCTTAGTGTAGTAAATTTCGTAAAGATTATGGTGAATGAAATCAGAGCCCATATCCTGTTATCTTGACAATGCATGAAATTTAAAATACATGATAATCAACTTATTGTCATGACTATTAATATTATCTCCGAAAGATTTGATATGCTTGAAGCATAATTCAAGTGATATTATCACGTGGAGGAGTAAATACACTATGTACTTTTTTTCCTTGATAAAGGTTTTGTCATATTGAATTTTCCTGACAATGTTTTTATTCAAAAAAATAATGTACCCATTTTCCTTTATTAGAATTTTTTCAACGGGGTTTTCCCCAATAAAGTTTTAACCAGACAACATATCTTTGTGTAATGAATGTCCATAATATATAAGACATTTACTCCAAAATAATATTATGATATGTATGGAATTTTTAAAGAGATCAATAAGAGCTATTTTTTTGAATAATCATGCTACTACAGTCATCAAATTTTGTACCACTGAGTCTTCTTGAAGATATTGAAGTACAAGACATCAATATTGATGACATTCAAGACATAGATCGTTTAATACAAGAATTGAATTTAGGGGGAGTAGTTGTACTCTTTTTCCTTCACTTAGATTTTATCCCATTGGATTTTCCTATTAAGGTTTTAGTGAAACGGCATTTATCTTTAAAACTCCAAAATTACTTTACTTTTTCCTTCGTTTGATTTTTTTTTTTTTAATCCTATTGGGTTTTTATTAAACAGTGTTTTAATGAGTCAGATATTTTGTAATGTGTCATTCAAGGGGGAGAGTTGTAAACAGTAAGTTATTGATGAATAACAATTGTATCCCTGCAACCCTAAAAATTATTGTCATATGTGTCCATAATCCTTCCCTATAAATATAAGGTTTTGATTCTCATTATAATACATACAAGGCTATTGATTTTTATTCTCTCCTCTTTTGTTCTTTTTTCATAACACATTGTACAAATATAAGAGTAATGATATTTAACTCAATTGGGATTACAATTTCAGTTTAGGTGATATTAATGTAAAATTAAATTATAGATGAAATTAAATAAATCATTTAATTCAATATTTCTTTTAATCTATCATTTAGCGTTATCTAAATTGTGATTGTAACCTGAAAGAGGATACATAGCATTACTCCTGGTGTAAATTGCGAGTACAAATTATCAGAGCAATTCCGTCTTTTCAATTCCCACTAATTAGGCTCTGTTTGAGTCCCTTTTGACAAAAATACATTTTGAAATAGTGATTTGATGGAAATTGTGGTTAAAAAATAAAGAAAATTTTTGAATTTGCATATAATACCATTTTATTGAAGAATGTGGTTGAAAAAAAGAGATATATTTTAAAAATAATGGGGATTAAACGATGGCTTAGCCCATATTTGACCACCATTATTTGAAAAAAAAAAAATCTTATATACTCATTTTCTACCACACATTCACACAATAAAATATTAATGCACAAAAACTTTTTTAAAAAATCTACTTTTTAATTCCAACCATTGTTTTCCCCCAAATAATAGTTATCAAACAAGGATTTATCATTGACTTATTTTATATGTTTAATTCCAAGAAGATTAAGCCTCGTGTTTGATGACCATTATTTTAAAAAAAAAAAATGTATTTTAAATAGTGATTTTTTTGAAAAATATGTAATTAAAAAGTAGAAATAATTTTAGATTTACGTGCAAAATTTTAATTATATCAATATGTAATTAAAAATAAATATAAAAATTAAAAGAATTTTGTTTCGTAGAATATTATTTTTTGTTTTATTTTTTTCTTCAAGCACCACTCTAAAAGATGTCGCTAAATCATTGATAGCCTTGAGCAGTGCAGGCCACCATAGTAATGATCCCACAAGCGAACAATCCTAGGTGTCAGAAGCACAAAAAGGATGAATGAGATGCACGAATTGGAAGACAAAAATCTATATGAAACATCAAAATCCAAAGGATGGTACTCTGACTTCGTTTCACTTTAAAACAGAAACTTCTATCCTGGCACAACATATATCGTATTAAATCTGTAGAATAATAGCGCTAATACCAACCAACATTGAATGTGTATGTGTATCTACAATTCACAATAGCATCTTAAAGGGAAAATTGGCATCAAAGATTACAAGATAAAACAGCTATGCGCAATTTATAAGTTTCGAAGTCCATAGCCTGTGCTCCGAAGTCAAAATTTGTTGTGCTACAAAATCACCCCACTGGCAGGAAGATATCGGTCCCTTGATCACCTCTTTCAGGCAACCTCTAGCATACCTGGGAACATAAACTGAAGTATCAAGTAATGCATTGGAACGCAGAGAATTTAAATCTTGGACGTCTAATGCAACTATAGAAGCCCAATAAACCGATGGATCACATGTTTTCTCTGAAAGAGTGAAGTGTAAGATAATATTTCCTCAACATATTCAGATCTGAAGAACTGTATTATTCCCTTGGAATTCCAAGGTATCCTCTTCACCCTTCATTTAAAAGATAATATTTCCTCGACATATTCAGATCTGAAGAACTGTATTATTCCCTTGGAATTCCAAGGTATCCTCTTCACCCTTCATTTAAAAGATAATAGTGAACTAAACATGGCGACAAATGATGCTTCAAAATCAGAATAATGCTACCTAGCACCACTGGTGCTTCAACACCAATCTAGATGGCGCTAAATGACAGACTCAATTAAATGTATAATTAAATGATTAATCTAATTAAATCTATCATTTAATGTTACATTAGCGCCACCTAATGTTTTAACACCAGTAGTGCTAAATAGCATTATTCTTAAAATCAACCAATTTCAATAAACAAAAAGCTCTAACGAACATATGTCAGTGAACAACCTGGTTAAACTTATGCTCGATGACTATTAAGTGAAAATCCCCATCAATTTTCCACAAAAAAGCTCAATGGACAAATATCCGTAGTTTACCTAGTTTTTTAATAGTTCACAAGTACACATTTGAACAAATAAATAAAAATAGATCTAAACTACAGTCAAATATGACACACAAGCTCTCTTTTCTCATATAGATAAGAGAGTTAGCCAATGAGACGTACAATACATTTAACATCCTACCACACCTACAAAGATCAATAAGGGATTAAAGTTTTAGTTATTTTGGCAGAATGTCTAGTAAACAACAGAAGATAAATGGAACAGACAACAGATGGCATAGACCCATTATTCCAAATTGGAAAGGACATCTAAAATTTCCTAACTGAAACGGTTTCACACTTCAAATCTCACCGTAAGAAGTCATTGGATACAGCAGGGACCGTCTTTCTTGAGTGGACCTAGTGATGTGGTGTAAGCACTGCCAACTCAGCAAAGAGGGAGGGAAAAAAGTAATAAGGTAACAGTAATAGTATTGCATATTGTACAGTTAATGCTGATGCATAATGACAAAAGTATAAAACAAATAACCTATTAGAACAATAGAATTATTATCATAAATCTAGACTGCAAGTTGACTTCGTCTTCCAGAATCATGCACCAAACGAAAACTTAAATGGAAAGACATATAGGGTCCTATGAGGTAAATGCATGAGATTTAGCAACATGTTATTTTAACCATGGGCTCAAAGCAATGCTATGTAACCCTAGCCTACTCTTATAGAGATACAGTATAATCCAAAGGAGTGAGATCATAACACAGTACAGACCTATAAATTATACAAGTGTTAAAATTTACAAATAATAATTCCTTCTTACAGGAATTCTCAATAGACTTCAGAGTGAAAATCATACTCCAAATATATTTTCATTGTAAAGAAACAAGTTCTGATGCCACCAAACCAGGTAGCAAACTTGTGGAACAATATATTAATTCCTAGAAAACATCCGCGTCAACTTAATTTAGAATTCTAGGTAAATTAGATGAGGAAATGCACTCAAGGCACAAATGAATAGAATACAGTGGATAATAATAAAATTATATCATTTCTGGACTACAAAAGATGATTCAAAATGGCAGCTAAAAGAAATTCGATTATTCACCAGCAACAAAATTAGGAATTTCACACTGCCCCAACCAATTGCTTTTAGGCTGACAGTTTCTCTTCGTTATTCGTAACCCACTCTTCCTCAGCATCGTTACCATTGACTAGTACGGCACCATCTGTAGAGTCAACATCCACCACAACTGCCTCTTCATGGCCATCATCATGTTCCTCTACCTGGACCTCATCTTTACCTTCCTCTTGTACCTCATCTCCATTCTGTTCTGCAATCTGGAGAAACTAACAGAAACAAGCCCTGAGCACCAGCATAAAGATCCAACAAGAAAAACTCATACAAAGTCTAAAAAACACAGTATGGAACATTAGAGTCTGGAATCATACAGAGAATGTAAATCTAATAGGTAATGATATTCTTTGCCAGTTTGAAAATAACTTGCTGCTTTGCAGAAGAAAAACATGGCATGCTCTTTAGTTTCTGTTGTGTTTCTGAATAATTATGAAAATAATGGGAAAAGAAATCAGTAGAGCTGGCAAAAACGTACACGTACCTCATGATCCAAGCCTCCATTTTCCAGTGGTTCTTCATTCATTTGCATGTTCCTGAAAGACTCCACAAGGCTTGCAACTGATCTATCTGCATGTTGTAAATATTCAGCTGCTGGAGGATAATTAGCCCTGCAAAATAATTGGAAGAATTTATTGTCGAGTCCTAACATAACCACACTTCAAAGATTACTTCAAAGCATGCCAAGTTATGCCCATAACCCCAAGAAAAAGATGCAAGGAATGCTAGTACAAAAGAAACTAACATTTCAGAAAAAGTCGAGAAAATTAATACAGCTAAATTGAATTGAATGGAATGAACATGATCTATTATGATGTTGGGAATTAGATATAAGGCAGGAGAAATGAACTGGAATGATATCAAATTTGCTTATATAATTCACAAGTTTATCAACTAAGAGATAAGAAAAGACACCTCATCCCGGCAACTCTGGATTCAACAGCGACCGCAATTTGCCAATCCTCAAACAAATTTGGATACTCTTCTGGATCGGCCAGGGACTCTGCAGCTTTTGGATTTATCTGTAATTTGTATTCAACGGTGGAACCAGTTCCCCAATGTTTAATTATTAGAAAAGCACAAACAGCTCATAATACTCACTTGTATGAAGAAAAGTACAATATTTTTCTAAAGAAAGATATCCCTCGCATTCGTTTTTCAGGGTAAACCAACAAAAGCTCGCAGGAAGGTTTTTGAGCATATTCAAAAACTCAAAAACAAATGCGAGAAAAGATATATTTCAAAACCATAATGCAATTAAAAATTAACAGGATTAGATGTATGTAACCCTGTTCTTTATCTGCTGCTTGAATGTATGTAATCTTTGTGCCAGGATAAACTAAGAACAAAGCAATATACTGAGATGTACAATTACAAAAAATACATTAAGCATGTAGCATGGAAAAATTTATAATTCAGGGGGTCGTGTTTGGTTGTTTTAAACCTCTCAACCCAAGATCTTCCCACATAACTGAAGACTTTGAGAATCTTACAGAAACTCCCAAAACCTATATAAGATAATTGGCTTCCATTAATGTTATATATGCTGTGTTTAAAAGGTATAAACAGCCTTTTGCAGAAAATTTCTCAAACAAAACTCCAGTTATTTATTTTTCAAAAAAAATAAAATAAAAAAATTACCATAGTACGATCAGCATGTCTATTCAAGATAAATTGTCAACTCCATATGATTGATATTCCACTTTTGCATTCAAGTTACACACATCGAAAATAGAAAAGAAGATTAGAGACACAATCAAATATCTGTGACTCAAGCCACCTAAAAAAATAAAAAGGATAAACAGTTATCTTTTTCACCTTATTAGAATGTTTAGAATAAGGGTTGGGGTGGGGTGGGGGGGGGGAGAGAGAGAGAGAGAGAAATATATTCAACATCTGCAAAGACTCAGGACTGGATCAAGAACAAATGCAATATTAGAGTTTGAAATGACAACATAGATGTCAGAATGTTGATATTGGTTGAGCTTGCAAATATCATTTTTTTCTAATTCTAAATGACATTTAAAAAACTAGAAACAAGTCATACAATTTTGTCACAGTGAAATAACCAGTGAGGATCAACCTTTAAAGAGAATGAAATTGGGAAGTTGTGAATCAGATAATTGCATCACCACTTCCATTATACTATTAGCTTTAGGTTTTACTTTCTTAAAACGTAGAGAATCAAAATACACTGCTGCAGAAGATCATTGACAAGACCCACAACTCCCAACATTCAAAACATGTGCAAATATGATACAACAAATGACAACCTTATTGAGGTCCTTTCTCCAAAGAGCAACAATTTCTGACACCTTACTGGGAAGATAGGAGCGAGCCATCAATGCAGCTTCAGGTATCCGATTGCTGGAAGAAATTGTGATTATGATATAATCACACTTATCAATAGGTATAACAGCAAGACAGAGATGATCACTAATATTACCTCTCAACCAACAGTTGAAGGCAGTCCTCCAATTTGCCCAACATAAATAAACAGAGGAATGCAACATTGTTTTTCCCATGCTCTTTGGCGAGAGAGGCAAGTTGAGTTATTCCTTCAGCGTCTCCTAAAGAAGAATAGAGTAGCAACAAACCACTCAAGTCATTTGCTTGCTTCAAACATTCCTCTGCCATCTCTAACTGCAGTAGATAATAAAATACATACAGTTACAAAAAGATTATAGATAAGAAAGAATAAACATATGGATCAAATGAAATCAATTAAATGGAAACTAAGAAAAGAACCATTCCGAGATATTTGTGCAGGATAAATGAAATAATTTGGGCAGTCAATTTTTTTTCTTTTCAAGCTAATACAATCAAAGAATTTCTTATGGATAAAAGAAGGGGTCATAATTTCCAAACAACAGAAAAATAGCTGAAGCTACTTATCTATATAAACTGTTATAAGACGCATAAAACTCATCACCGCAATTTTTTATGTAGATTGTTATGGTTTTTAAGCTCAGATAATAACGACAGATGCTAAGATAAATACCTTTCCTGTGGACATAGCTAATTCACCCAATTGCTTCCATTTAGACTCGCTCTGTGCTACCACGGCAATGTCCTGTAGAAAAGAACAGAAAGGCTTGCAATAATAAGCAACACAAACTTCTTGAAAGCATAATATTGAGAGATCCAAATTTTAGCGCCTTGTTAGCCTGGAAAACTGAAAGTGCTCCAGCACAAGTTTTCATAGCTGCTAAACTTAACCTCGAAACTTGCAAGTCAGCAATGTTTACCTGTGCAATCTCTAGTTTACCAAGTTGTATGGCTAACTCAAATCTGTAGTCAGGATCTGTAGCAACTTCTAGTGCATCTTCTATCATTCCTCGTGATTCCAAGAAACGAGCCACACTGGGGACAGGATCCATTATATTCAAAATCAAGATAAATAAATGACACTTGCAATTCGAGCATCAAAGTAAGATAACACGGTAAAAAAAAAAAAAAGAAAAAGAAAAGAACATAAGAACAGTATCCGGATCCTGAGTGCTTATTCCCTCTCTTTTTCCCCCCTTTTAATTTTATGATTATTTTTAGAAACATAGAACCTTCAATAAAAGAACTATGAAACAGCTTATGTTCACGGCATATCCAACAAAAATGATAGCAAGAAGCAGCACTATAGAACAAATCATCACCCTGATATATATTTTGTCAGAAATCAAAGCATGCCCATTTATGACAGTCATTCCACATAAAAAGTAATTTCTTAGGTATATATTTAGTTAGATGATCATGTGCCCATCACTTTAAGATGTAAACTTTATCCAGGAGTCAACAAATAAGTTGAAGTTAAAAACCTATTGTGATGCTCCTTTGGAATTGATGGTAAAACCTCATTTGCCCTTTCCAGATCACCACGCATCACAAGAGTCTTATACTCAATCAAACTGAGCAACAAGGTATATCCTATAACACTGCAAAGAATCAAGAGACACTTATTTAACAGTTGCAAAAATAGAATGCTCAATTTTAAAACAAACAAATATTATCATAACAGTTGCTGCTTCTTAAAGCATATGCTAGACAACTCACTTGAATTCTTTGTCAATGAGAAAAACTCGGCTCTGGTTAGCAAGGTATCCTAGAAGATACATAGGCCGATCTAAATGAAACATTGTAGTCACCTAGAAAATAACACAAAAACACATCGCTTCCTCACGTTCAGGAAGAATATAAGATTGGAGATGTGTGATTGTAAAAATGCTAACAAAACAATACCTCTCCCCCCACGCAGTAATTGAGTCTCCAGGATGAGTTATTGTAAATGAAACAATCCCCCACCCAAATTCCAGTCCTTACTCGTTCATTAATTTCATAAAGAAGCTCAAAGGCATCTTCCACACCTTGTTCATCTACTGATCTCCCACTATCCATATGTGCAGAAACTACGTCTCGCTGCAGTGTGTAAAAGCCAATCAAGTCCAAACCATAAGGACATCCCAAGAAAAAACATACAGGCAGATTTATAACAAACTAATTAAAAGAAACCTCACATTATACTTGAGTATGTAGAATGATGTATCGCTAGCAATGGCCACCAAGTCACCACTGTCAGCCCAGTAAAGATTCTGGAAAATATTAATGAGAATGATAAAAAAACAATGATCAGCATCGATATGTCCATAACTGCAGCACAAGAAAAGAATAGTTCAAGATGTTCCATTCTTACCTTGACATTAACATCAATTCGTCGAATCAACCTGCACTCAGCCCAGTCATAGAAACAAATAAAATCATTTGAGCACATAGCCAATAAAGTCCCCCCATATATGTGCTCTGCAGAAAATGTCGGCCGGATGCTTTTCTTCTCCTGCAAGAGAACTCTCTAAATGTTATCCCCGTATATGAGATAGAAAAGACTTTGAATATAGTTTTGAACTAAGGCGAACAGCCGTGAAAGGAATATGCAAGATTCCCATATGCAAGCAACATACATGAACAAGCTATACCAGATCCACGCTATAAAAATAACACATTCAAAATGGAAATCAAGCAGAACGATTCTGTAGCACCTAGTAGTAGCTATAGCTAGATTAAAATCAAATAAACTAGATTCTAGTTAAAATTGGAAAGTAAGAAAAATGAGCAGAGTGAGGAGGCAGGGGTGGCTGAACACTAGCATTACGGGTAACAGCGACATTTTTTAATTCAAATTAATGCAACAAGAAAGAGAGGACACAAAGAATAAGTATAAGGAATATAACCAACCAGGAAATTTTTACTAAAGAGCTTAATCTTTGATGTACTTTCCCTCACAGCATATTCTCCATCCGTTGACCAAACAAATTCCAATGCTGAGCCAAATGACCTATTTCTCCATGCCAATGCTGTGTATATAATGTACTCACCATCTCCACATACAACAACAAACCTCCCATTAGGGTTGTGCTTTAAGCTCTGCAAAGAAAAATTAAAGAAAATCAACACTATGCCAACACAGAGTGATACACAATTACTACAATTACTACATTAATCTTATATATAATGATGTTAAGAAGATGATAGCAGTAAAGCAAGAAAATGTGAATTTTTGAGCATATGAACAATTTGCAGAAGAGAAAAAGAACATAAACTGATTAAAGAGAGGTTAGAAAGGCAGCCAGGTTCAAGGTGCCAGAACTAGGCCAGTCCAAATATTACATCAAATAACATGGATACCCTGGAAATTGTGTTCACAGAGGATGTTTCTTTGGACAATAATCAATATTCAAAAAAAAATACGATATAAAGTAGATAAGAAAATCTTTCTTTAACATTGTTTCTCCTAAAAATGTGTGTAGATTGCTCCATGCATTTCATAGTCCATGATGTGTAGAAAAATCAGATGCAGAGGAAACTCTATTACGATTAAACATGAGATGAGAAGGAGAGCTAGAAACATGCACAAAAATACAAATTCTGACAAATACAACAGTCTTAGTTTTAGCCTATTTGTACAGCATGAAATGCTATAATGTAAAGCAGCCATAATCTAATGACTAGAACCTACCATACATCATTTAGAGAAACACAATTAAATCCATACATATCCATGAACCAGCAAAAATAAGTCTTTCAGATAAGGTTTACTAGTCCACAAAATGGCTCTGAACAGAAACTAAACGGAGAGGAATGAGCTCTACATATGACAATCTCAGATGCTGATAATAAATTATTAACAAACAGATGTTAACATTCATCATAGAAAACTGACTTGTGGGTAAAGATCACAGGTTCCCAATTCCTTGACCGCCAAAGGCAATCTTTCTCCATCAGCAACCTGGGAGATAAGTAGACAGGTAATTCCTACTAGTAGCAAGCAACTTTGCTATCAATTTCATAAAGTAATCCAATTTATATACCTCATAATCTGCCCCCACACTCTTAATGTTAACGGTCTGAATTTCATTGTGCTTAGCCCATATGATTTTGCCACTGTTGTCCATACTGGCAACAGGTACCTCTCGCCCAAGCTTGACCATGATAGTTCCTTCGTCATAGCCAATTACAACCCTGTGCAGTGAAGACAACGCATTGAGATCCAGTCTTCTAATAAAATAGAAGTGCAGACAAGGAGTACTTAAATTCACTTGTGAAACTTCCTAATGTACCCCAGAATAGTTGACATCATCAGGGAACTGACAATTAGTCAGACTCCATTCGTTTTTGTGGCCTCAAATGATTTCAATAACTATAGTGTTTGAACAAAACAAAAGTTAAGGACTTTCTGCAACAATAGAATACAAAGCCTAGAAGTGCAATATTTTCCAGCGGGAATGCCCAAAGTTCAAACAGATAGACATAAGCCACAAGTAACACATAAAATGAACTATAAACAAACTTACCGCCTTGAACCTTTTATGCAGCCAATAGCCCAAACCCTTTCAAGGCCATAATTCAATGTATTCTCGAGTCTGCAAGATGACACAAATGGTTGATATTATATATGGATAAGTGGCAGAAACTAATTTTCTTTTGTAGACAGCATAAAAGGTTCAATAAATTATACAGAGTAAGATCAATAAGAGGAGAAAGAAGATACAATAAAAGATGAAAAAGGTGGCTGCCAAGAATGATTATTATGGAAAATAATAGCAACTTTTGCCAAGATATTAAAAATAGAGCGAGGTTCTCAACCTTCAATTTGTACCATGCATGTCCCAACTTTTCACTCTTGTATCACTTGGGTCCCAATGATAGAAACCATCCGTTTAAAAATTAAAATGCATGTGATTATCAAATGTCTGATTTTTTTGAGTAAAATACGTACCATTTAACTTTAGAGAAGGGAAAAAAAGGGAAAAAGAAAAATAGATAAACATAACAGAAAACTTTCACCACCCCACACCCAAACCCACCACTGCAACACATGCCATGTCATTGCCTCCTGCCTCGGCAGTCAGCCACCATCCATTGGCCCCTCCCCAGCCCCTAACTGAAACGGAAGTGACAGTCACCCAAGGCGAAAGTCTTCCCGGCGGTAGCCTCCACCATGGCCGCCACATCTTCCTCTGCCTCGTTATTCCCAACCACAATAATCTCTTCATTGTCGCAGAGCCTGTCTATGCCACCCAAGAGAAAAACTTCCCCTCACTCTCTACTAATTTCATATCAGCCACTCCCTTCCCAATTCAAAATGTCAAGTCGCAAATACAAATTTTTGCTAAAAACTCAGTTGAAATATATATATAGATATACCAACTTGCAGTATTTGTAATTGTTAGGACTAAGTTGTAATTTTCCTTTTTTCTAACCCTTGTATATAGTTTAGTAAAATATCAATAATATTCATAATTTTTCTCCCAAAATCGACTTGGTATCAGAGCCAAACGATAATCGAACCCTAGTCGGCTTCTTCCCGTTGCCCAGACGCCGGCGATGTCGTCGACCGCCAGTTGGGTCTGCTTCCGGCCACTGCCGTTTTTTGTTCGCCGACTCAAGCGGACCTTTGCGTCCGCTTCTTGTTCGCGAATTCCGACGGCCGTCTACGAGCCCGCACATCATTCTTCTTTTTTCTCGCTTCAGGGTGCATTACTTCATTACTCAGACTAGTTGCAAACTTGGGCAGCTCCAATGTGCATCCAGATTTGGGTATTTCAGTCAATTTCAGCTTGAAAGTGGCCATCTTATGGTTCTTCTAGGTTGCCGGTTTGCTCAATGCCTTCAGGTTCTTCTCTTCCATCTGTTACTACCTTGGCGTATTTTGGTGGAGTGTCACTTGTTGGTTCCATTTCCGGGAAGTAGTTTGGCTTGATTCTGGTGATTCGTCAATTGCAGTTTTTTCTCTTTTCTGGGTTTATCACAGGATCAGTTTAAGCATATTTTCTTGCCAAAGACTTTTTAGGGCTGTTACTGCTATTTTTGGGAATTGCAGTGTGCGATAGTGCACAGGGAGAAAAGTGTGACCTAGCTTGGTATATTTACAAGCTGTTTTTCTGTATCAATTGAATTCGCAATGTTGTCTGGGTGATTCATTCGTGGCACAAATTTCGGAATAATGACTGATAACAAAGTGGTTACATCATTAATTCATGAGACATCATCTCTAATTCATATTAAGTTAGATGGTACTAACTATTGTGTGTGGTCAAAATTACTGGAGATGCATATCACTGGCTGGAAGAAAAGAACCCACATTTTTGGTGAACTAACTGTGCTAAAAAAAAGTGATAGTAACTATGGTGAATGGGTGGCAAATGATGATATTGTTAAGTCTTGGCTTATCAACTCCCAGATTGAATATCGAGTTGAAGATGATAGATCACCTCGCTTGTTCCACAAATGTTATACAAGGAGACACTCAGACAATGCTTGCACTCTTATATTACCCTCATCAGACCCTGATAACCCTCCAATTGATAATACAGTGCCATCTGATTCTTCGAAAATTGAAAATGAGGTACCTACTTTGCTTACCCCTTCTACTCCTATCTCTATTTCTGATTCTAATCCTACAACTGTAGATATTGTTGATACTCGAGATAGGAGATATCCCCTTCGAGTCCATAATAAACCCGATAGATTTGGTTTTTCAAAATCCTCTTCCAATGCTATCTTTCACATCTCTGATTATATCTCGTACCACCGTTTATCTAAGACTAATCTGACGTTCGCCCTCCAACTTTCTTCTATGTCTATCCATAATCACTTTCAGGAAGTTCTTGACCAACCTAAGTGAAAATCTGCTATGGTAGAAAAGATGAATGCTCTCCAAAAGAACTCTATTTGGGAGATGATCTTATTACCATCAGGGAAAAGGACCGTGGGATGCAAGTGGGTGTACTGATTAAAATACAGGTCAGATGGAACTGTAGATAGGTATAAAGCTAGATTGGTTGCAAAAGGGTACACACAGACTTATGGGATTAACTACCAAGAAACTTTTACGCCAGTAGCTAAGATGAATAACATTAGTCATCATATCTCTAACAGTCAATCTTGATTGGCCATTGAGGCAATTTGATGTTAAAAATGCATTACTTCACGGTGATCTGACAGAAGAAGTGTATATGGATCCTCCTCCAAGGGGTAATGTATGTAAGCTGAAGAAAGTCCTGAATAGGCAAAAACAATCACCAAGGGCGTATTTTGGAAGATTGAGTTGTTCAATGAAAAAGTAGGATTTTAAACAGGCCTCGGCTGATTACTTTGTTTTATAAGAGAGATTGTCATAATATTACTATGCTCATTGTGTATGTGGATGATATGATTGTTACGGGCAGAAATCCCAGTGAGATTGAGAAACTCCGAAGCCATTTGACAAAAGAGTTCGAAATGAAGGACTTGGGTACTTTGAAGTATTTCTTGGGCATTGAGGTATCACGGTCCCAGCAAGGACTTATCTTATCTCAACATAAGTACGTCCTTTACCTTTTTCTAGTATGTCAGCTTGTGTCCCTATTGACATACCCATTGAGGTAAATCATGATCTATCTATTTATCCTGATCAGATTTCCACAAACAAAGAGAGATACTAGAGATTGGTGGGGAAGTTGATCTATCTAACCCACACGAGACCTGATTTGTCATATGCAGTTAGCGTTGTGAATCAATTCATGCATAATCTCAGTGAACAACATATGAGTACAATTAATCGGATATTGGCATATCTGAAGTCCTCTCCAGGCAAGGACATTATGTATACAAAGAGAGGCCATTTAGATATTATGGGTTATACGGATTCTGATTTTGCTGGATCGAGATTGGACAGAAAATCCATATCAGGATATATATCGTTCGTTGGGGGCATCTTGTAACTGGAGGAGTAAGAAACAAAATGTGGTCTCACTATCCAGTGCTGAAGCGAAATATCGTGCATTACATCATGCAACTACTGAGCTTACATGGCTAAAACTTCTCCTTAGTGAACTTGACTTTGGTCTGGACAAGCCTATGTTACTCTTCTGTGACAACACTGCTGCCATTTAAATTGCAAACAACCCCATGCAATATGATAGAACAAAACATGTTGAAATTGATAGGAACTACATCAAAGATAATCTCGACTCCAAAAATATAGAAATTATATACGTCAAGAGGGCGGAACAACTAGCTGATATAATGACACATGGAGTTGCTAGTGGTTCATGCTATACAATACTATCCAAGTTGAGCATGCGTGATATCTATGCACCAACTTGAGAAGGAGAGTTGATATATATATACAACTTGTAGTATTTGTAATTGTTAGGGACTAAGTTGTAATTTTCCTTTTTTCTAACCCTTGTATATATAGTTTAGTAAAATATCAATAATATTCATAATTTTTCTCCCAAAATCGACTAACTCAATCGAAATAAAATTATATAGTGTTTTCTAGTTAATCATTTTCGCTTTTCATATATGGATTCTGTTTGCATTCGTTTCCTAATTTGTAGAGATGAAAAGATAAAAGACAAGGTCACCATTAACTGCTAAGCGATCATGGAGCATAAGTGTTACCTATAAGTGGTAGCATGCCAAATACGAACTGTACCATCCTCAGAACCTGTAATTATAATGGGAAGTTCAGGATGGAAACATACAGCAGAAACATTGTGTGAGTGGCCTTCTAGTGTCTGGACACAACTTTTCGTCTGATAATCCCAAACCTGTTTTGCAGGATTAAAAGAGAAATTTATATTCCAATGGAGAGAAACTTAACATAGCAAAAGAAGAAACAGAAACAAGGTACAAACCTTGGCAGTGTGATCATCAGAGCCAGTGATTAAATAAGGTTTATCCCCACCTGTGAAATAATCTACACAATTTACCCCTTTCAGATGGGCATCCAGGGTAAAGTTTGGGTCCGGGGAGCCAAGATTCCAAATCTACAAAAACAAAAGCAGGCTCATAAATGGAACATCCAAGCATACATATAACCTTGCAAAAGATTAATTATGTACAAACCCACTGGTACCTTAATAGTGCGGTCAAGAGATGCACTGGCAAACGTGTTGGTGTCCTTTGGATTAAAGGTCACTTGCATCACATAATGTGAATGCCCCTCAAATATTTGAGTGCATGCCCACCCCTTTTCCCAGTCCCAGAGCTTTATAAGCATGTCATCAGACGATGACAACACATATGGGAGATTAGGGTGAACAGCCACACACCTAATATAATCTGTATGGGCCTCAAACACTTTGACCTTATCCATAGTGTTGTAATTGTACACACGAATGAACATGTCATCGGCACCAGCAACAACCCACTGCTTACGTGCTATGAACTTCGCAGATCTAACTGTAAACAGACATAGTAGATATTACAATTCCTTGTCAAAATGAAAAATGCTAGTGGAAGTATTTATTTAGCAATACAAAGTAATAACATGAAATTTTAATCACACCTGGTAATTCAGTGACCTCAAAAGATTTAACCATTGTCTGCACCAGAAAAATGAAGTTCCTAATTACCATCAGGGTTGAGGAACTAACAAGAGAACAAACGAAAAAAAAAAAAACCTAAACAATTGCCTGGAATTTTATTATTTTCTAATCACATTTGATGAAATATGCTTTAATTCACACTTATGGCATCAGAACAAAAAAGTGTAACCATAAACATAAAGCACATTTGATAAATATCTAGCACTTACAAAACCTTGCCTTCTGCAGCGGCAAACCATTAGAGAGAGAGAGAGAAGAATGAAATTAGTTCTTGAAATTTTCAAACAAAAGAAATGTTGACTTATAATATCATATGCATGTAGCTTAGAATTGCCTTTCCTCATAAGTTGTACAGAAAGAAACTTTTTTTCAAATTACTGATTGTTATGAATTAACTATTTTGGATAGAGGAGTAAGATGGGGCGGCTCATCTAGGCCCTCAGTGGATCCAATTCACATAAGGCACAGTCCAGGCCCTTTAAATTGAAGAAGCCAAAGTAGTTGTTTGATAAAAGGCAATTTCTATGGAATTATTGCTTTTCCAATATGCTTGAATAATCACACACTAAACAGATTTTGCGATATTTGTAATGAATACGGTGTTGCAAGTAAATTCGTAATGATAAATCATTGATAATAGAAAATGATCACATCAGCTGAATTTCCCATACCTGGCTCTGATAGTTCCAAATGCAAACAGTCCCTGAATACAAACTTGCCAATATCCTGCATAAGGAAAATAAATTATCTCACCAGGAATTTCCTGACATTTAACCCTGAACAAAGACACTAGCATCCACAATCATTCTCCCATATCTAGAGTCTGCCTCCACCTCAGACACACAAGCACGCACCATCTGAGAAATGGTAACGTACAGAACCCAGCTTCAACGGGGAAAAACAGAACAGATAAATACCCAAACTGAGCTTTGCAGTTTTAAATCCAACGCAATAAAATTGCTGCTTTTCATCACTCAGAAACAGAATGTATAATGTAGGTTAAAATTTTGCGTGTGTTGACCACACAAAAGGATAACAACGTGAAATGCCAGTTAAGTGCTTTGCTTTGAACATGGTGACTACTACAAAGCAATATATATAACTTGGACTTCCTAAGCCACGAATCATTTCTATTGACAACGTTAATGCAAATTGGATATATCAAAGAAACGCGAAAAATATTATTTAATTACAAGGAAAAACATAATTACCATGGCTCTGTTGGATGTAGATCCACGGACTTTACTCTTTCTGACCGTTGTGCAAGTTTTCTCTGAATAAAATGATTCCATGTCAGAATCCAACATCCTTTTTTAAGGAGCATCAGACATTCACACACACAAAACAAAAACTTTACTTCAAAAGTTCCAAAATAAATACTTGTCAGTACCTTGATTTCTAATCTGAGCGGCTGCATCACACCGACAGTAGGATTTAAAACAAGAACAAAAACAGTGGACAAATTGAGTTAGTCAATAATAGCAGAAGCTCCAGATCTCAAAAAATAGTGAATCAACAACAAATACACATACTAGACTCTAATCGAAACCAATGAAAAGTCGGTTTCCTCACAAAATTGTGAAAAATTACTAGCCTCAAAACGCGATTGATATAAACCCGAATCAGATCCCAACCAGATCTAACAAATTACCAATTTCCAAATCAATTAAACTCACCATTTTCACAGATTTTCAGTCCGAGAGTGAGATCGAAGATTAAACGAGTCGGGAAACACTCACTCAGATACTGAGATCAAGAGAGTGTGTGTATTTTAGTTTTAAAAATGTTAGGAGAGAGAGGTATTGCTCATATATTGAGAGCGTAACAATGTAAAGAGGATGAATTTTTTATTTTTATTAAAAAAAAAATTATGTAGAAAGGAGAGAGGTTTTGCTCACTTAATAAAAAAAATTAAAATGGATGATGCTTTAAAGAGAAGCAAAAAGGGCGATGTCCTCTGTTGTGGTTCTGGCCGTTGATCAGTCTGTAATATTACTTTAACGGTCTAGATTAAGGTTTGAAGTATTTTGGTCAAATAATAAGAAAAATAGAATTGTTATTGATGCTGTTTTGTTGAGGATGAATTCAGCTGAAGCAACTATGCTCCAATTCCAATCCTTTCGTTTGTTGCGTTTGTATCCTCAATCTTTCGAATCAAGTTACCGGCACAAATTAGGTTGACAAGCTTAGTTTACAGATTATATGTGTTTACAATATTTAGATCAATTATTTCAAAAATAATTTTTAAAATCAATGACCTAAATCTTGTCAGTACTTAATTTGTAAACAAAGTTTGTACAAATAAATTAATTCTGATCTTTAGTACCTTTAGTACATGTCGCGTGGTGCTATTTAAGGAGTACATTTTCTATGCACGTGTACTATTCATTGGAAGTGGGACCTCGAGGTGAATTAAATCGCATCGTCGGTATTTTGATCTCAACACCTTTCCTTGAAATGAACTTAAGTTTGTGTTTGGTGCACATTAAAATGAGATAATGTATTTTTTGAAGTGATGTAATGAGAAATATGTAGTTGAAAAAGAAGGAAAAATTATTGATGTGATGGAAAATATTATTTTATTGAAAAATGTGTTATGAAAATAAGTAGAAGAATGAGAATGAAAAAAATAATGTGGATCCAACACGGGCCAAGTCACCTTGTATACGTAGAAAATGTTGCTGCAACATCATGCTTTGGGAAACTAGCACCAGTACCATGAGGTGAAATTTAAAACATGTAAAAAGCTTGTAGAAGTGGATATTGTGATACCACTGACAATGTCTCCGAGAAAGTTAGACAGGTTAGCAAATAAAAAGTATCCAAGTTGAAACCATAGAACCAGTTACCAATGTCACAATGGGATATAGTTTTTCTGTCCCACAAATATGTCTAATTTGTCTTTCTAAAGTNTCATTTAAGTGCGATCAGTGGATAGTTGGTTGACGCAAGCTTATTTAAAACTTGATTTATGTGGGTCTCGTCGAGTCCTTGATGGCTCTTGAAAAAATGTGAATTTAATTAAGTTGATAATTAAGAGCATGTTTGAGCCCCATTTTTTGGCAAAAAAATGTATTTTGAAATAATGAAATTTGATGAAAAATGTGTGGTTAAAAAATAAGAAATTTTTTAAATTTACGTGTAATATTATTGTATTGAATAATGCGTGATTAAAAATAAGAAATAGAAAAATGTATTTTGAAAATAATGAAAATCAAACAAGTTCTAAAGTTCAATGAATCTTAGAGGTGTTAATTTAGCTCGTTGACTCGGACGGCCCTTGGCTCGATCCGAGAAAAACTAGAGCCGACTCGGCTCATGGCTCGAAAGAATCGAGCCAAGGCTTGGACTGAGCCCCATTTTGAAGATTCAGCTTGAGCCTTAGCCAACCAGTGTGACTCGACGAGCCATACAGGTCGACCCATGCTACGGGCCATTTTCGGCACGTGAGCAAAATTATTAAAAAAATATATATATTAAAACTTTGACAACTACACATAGCTACCTTGCACAGGCATGTGATGGCAGGCACTAGGCAGCAATGCCTTCTTTAAAATAAAATAAAAAATCACAAATCGGCTCGATTCGATAAGGCCCGAGCCGAAAGTTCGGATCGAGCCTAGATTTTTTGCTGAGCACGGCTTGGTTCAGGACAAAAAAAACCCGAACAATTTTTATTCGAACTGAGCCCGATCTTTGAGTTTCGGCTCATGAGTTGGTTCGACTCGACTCGTTGACATCCCTAATGAATGCACGGTTAAAAAAAGTCAAAATATCGATCCAAACCTCGTTGTGTGTGAGAAAAAAATGGAATTTGATCGGAGACTTTTCCTTCTTCTTGCTCAGATTTACTTGCCTTCAATTTTTAGAGTTTGAATGTTTTAGATGTGGTGTCCATCTGTCAGTATAATAATCTTCAGAGAAGATTCAAACGTTAAGAGGTGTCAAGAATTCCACATCATTTAAAATTTAAAGATTCAATCTAGAATAACAAATTAGATTCAAGATTAAAGCAATGAGTAAAAGGTAATTCCATTTGTATACTACAATAAGGAAGTTTGCAACGCTTATTAAACATCTAAAATATTTTTTTTCATTTGGATTTCACAAATCTTAATTTGTCATAGTGCTTTCCAAAATGGCCAATAATGCTATTTTTATTTGTACCGCGCCCGCCACCCCGATCACCAAAGACCATAGTTGTTAAAATCAGTCCTGAATCGGCAAATTGGATCGTGATCCAGTCCAATTACTCTAGTTGGTACATTTAGCAAATAAACCGGTTGAACCATTTAATAACCACTGGGTTAATAAGAAATCGGAATCGGTTCAACGGTGAACCAATTAGTTACAAAGCCGAGCAAAATTTTATATTCAATTTGCAAAGGCAAAGATTCAAACCTCGGCATTTGAAATGAAACATTACATCCTTAACCATTATGGCACCAAGTGAACTTCAG
>CAIGRF010072806.1:0-14202 GCA_903798235.1 Fraxinus ornus | reverse complement strand
AAAATACAAAGTTATAGATAAAACTCCTTTTTGAAGCTTGGCCTTGATTTTTCCAAATATTTCTCCAAATTGTTGAATGTATTCTTCTTATGCTTTTGATTTGTATCCCCAAAATACCAAGAAATTGGAAAGGAAAAGAAAAGAAAATGAAAGAAGAAAGAAAAATAAGAAAAAAGGAAATGAAAGAGAGAAGAAAAATAGCCTCCTAGGAGAAGAAGCTGCACATCCCAGGTACCACTATTTCAAACCTAGCAATTAATTCAAAATTTGAACTTTAGTCCCTGAAATTACACAAAATAATTAAAACCATTCCCAACTTTTAAAAGTGACGCCTAGGCGTTGCAACAGTGGCGCCAAGTTCCTGTCCAAATTAGGAATTTGGTTCAATTTTGCAGCCAAATCCCCTAGATAATTGCATGACAAGTCCCTCAACTTTGATCTTGTACAATTTGGTCATTAGATTTTGACTTTTATATCCATTATGCCATTCATAAATTGCATTAAAGATTCTTCAACTTTTTGCTTTGCTCACTTTGGTCCCACATTTAAAATTTTGCACACTTTTAGTCCATTTTCCCTCATTTTTGTCTTGTTTTCTTTTCTTTGGGTGATTTTTACCTACAAAAGTAACAATTACTTAATTGATTTGCTCTTTTTTTTATTAATAATAAGCATATTTATGTATTAAATAAGCTTGCAAAAACACACTTATCATCTCCGAATGAGCGTTTGTTTAAAGTCTTCAGCTTGACTTTTAGATTTGATCATTTTTGGTTGGCTAGAAGAATGGATGATTTTTCTCTTTTGAAAAACCACCTCCCAAGTATGATTTTAGCCTTTGCCCATTGACTTTGAAATTCTCATTTTCCTCATGATAAAGTTCAACCACTCCATGTGAAAGGTCCGACTATGTAGAGCGAAGCTTTTCGAGGAATAACTGAAATTAATAATTGTAAGGAAGAACATGTTGTCCAACAAAGAACTCCCGATTTACAATATGCTTATCATGCCACTTCTTTGTAAATTTGAGCACTTTCATAGGAATCAAAACGAAGTTCATAAAGTTCATTAAATTGAAACAATCTTTTCTCTTTGACTAATTACAAATCAAATTCAAAGACTTTATTACCCAATAGGCCCAATGCTTAAGTTCAACAGGGAAGTGACAATCTTTCCCGGACAAAAGACAGTAAGGTGACAATGATTGGGATTTTGAAGGCGGTGTGGTAGGCCCAAAATGCCTCATTCAATTTCTTGGCTGAATCTTTTCTAGAGGCACTTACCGTCAAATCAAGAATCCTTTCCGACTCTCAATTTGAAATCTCTACTTGACCATTAGTTTAGGGATGATAGGGGTAGCCATCCGATGCTTTACTCCATATTTGGTCAATAGTGAGTCAAAGAAGTGATTACAAAAATATTATATTGATATATTATTTATATTTATTTAGGTTGATTATATTGATGCTACAAATTTTATTTGCTACTCCACATATTTATTCTACTAAAGGTCATCAACATTTGTTAATTGTAGAATTTGTGTCTAGGGGGGTGGATGTGGTTCCATTTTTTGATAACATAACCAAATGGTTTTTTAAAGATATGGAACCAAACCAAAACTGAACCACTTGGTTTTTGGTTTGGTTTGATTCTAATTTCATTAGTGATTGAGAAAAAAAAGGAAAAATATCATTTGAGGAAGAAGAATTGAAGGTTGTAGCTTCAGTTTCAGAAATTCATGCGACAATTGTAGCTGAGCACGACGGTAGATGGTAGGTAGTGGTTGTTGATCTCCATTTGAGAGTTGGTGTATAAATTAAAAATAACAGAAAATGAGAAAATAATTTAGGTCTCGGTCTCCAAAATGAATTATGGTCTTCAATCTCCACATTGATAAATGAGAAATCGAAGGTACATGACCTTTTGTCCTAATTTTCAATTGAATTTTGATTTTTTTTTTTGGTGTGAATTGTGATTCACTAATTTGTAAATATATATAAAATAATATAATTTAAATATTGAGTTTGATTCTTGGTTAGCTAAGTGCGACGATAGACGGTAGGTGGTAATTGTTGATCTTTATTTGAGAGTCGGTATATAAATTAAAATGAGAGAAAATGACGAATTAAGATCTGGTCTCCAAAATGAATTACGGTCTCCAGTCTCTACAATGAGAAATCGAAGGTACATAACTTTTTTCTCTTGATTTTCAATTGAATTTTGAATTTTTTTTGTGTGAATTGTGATTCACTAATTTGCATATATATATATATAAAATAATATCGCAAGTCCCTCAACTTTGATCATGTACAACTTTGCCCTCAAAGGTTGACTTTTATATCAATTATGCCCTTCATAAATTGCATCCAAGATCTTTCAATTTTTTTGCTTTGCTCACTTTGGTCCCCACATTTACAATTTTGCACACTTTTAGTCCATTTTCCCTCATTTTGTCTTGTTTTCTTGATTTTTACCTACAAAAGAAACAATTACTTAATTGATTTGCTCTTTTTTTTAATTAATAATAAGCATATTTAGGTATTAAATAAGCGTGCAAAAACACACTTATCATCTCCGAATGAGCGTTTGTTTAAAGTCTTTAGCTTGACTTTTAGATTTGATCATTTTAGGTTGGCTAGAAGAATGGATGATTTTTCTCTTTTGAAAAACCACCTCCCAAGTATGATTTTAGCCTTTGCCCATTGACTTTGAAATTCCCATTTTCCTCATGATAAAGCCCAACCACTCCATGTGAAAGGTCCGACTATGTAGAGCGAAGTTTTTCGAGGAATAACTGGAATAAATAATTGTAAGGAAGAACATGTTGCCCAACAAAGAACTCCCGATTTACAATATGCTTATCATGCCACTTCTTTGTAAATTTGAGCACTTTCATAGGAATCAAAACGAAGTTTATAAAGTTCATTAAATTGAAACAATCTTTTCTCATTGACTAATTACAAATCAAATTCAAAGACTTTATTACCCAATAGGTCCAATGCTCAAGTTCAACCGGAAAGTGACAATCTTTCCCGGACAAAAGACAGTAAGGAGACAATGATTGGGATTTTGAAGGCGGTGTGGTAGGCCCAAAATGCATCATTCAATTTCTTGGCTGAATCTTTTCTAGAGGCACTTACCGTCAAATCAAGAATCCTTTCCGACTCTCAGTTTGAAATCTCTACTTGACCATTAGTTTGGGGATGATATGGGTAGCCATCCGATGCTTTACTGCATATTTGGTCAATAGTGAGTCAAAGAAGTGATTACAAAAATGTTTTATTGATATATTATTTATATTTATTTAGGTTGATTATATTGATGCTACAATTTTTATTTGCTACTCCACATATTGATTCTACTAAAGGTCATCAACATTTGTTAATTGTAGAATTTGTGTCTAGGGGGTGGATATGGTTCCATTTTTTGATAACAGAACCAAATGGGTTTTTAAAGATATGGAACCAAACCGAAACTGAACCATTTGGTTTTTGGTTTGGTTTTATTCTAATTTCATTAGTGATTGAGGAAAAAAAAAAAGGAAAAATAACATTTGAGGAAGAAGAATTGAAGGTTGTGGCTTCAGTTTCAGAAATTCATGCGACGATAGTAGCTGAGCACAATGGTAGATGGTAGGTAGTGGTTGTTGATCTCCATTTGAGAGTTGGTGTATAAATTAAAAATGAGAAAATAATTTAGGTCTCGATCTCCAAAATGAATTATGGTCTTCAATCTCCACATTGATAAATGAGAAATTGAAGGTACATGACCTTTTGTCCTAATTTTCAATTGAATTTTGATTTTTTTTTTTTGGGTGTGAATTGTGAGTCACTAATTTGTAAATATATATAAAATAATAAAATTTAAATATTGAGTTTGATTCTTGGTTAGCTAAGTGCGACGATAGACTGTAGGAGGTAATTGTTGATCTCTATTTGAGAGTCGGTATATAAACTAAAATGAGAGAAAATGACAAATTAAGATCTTGTCTCCAAAATGAATTACGGTCTCCAGTCTCTACAATGAGAAATCGAAGGTACATAACTTTTTATCTCTTGATTTTCAATTGAATTTTGAATTTTTTTTGTGTGAATTGTGATTCACTAATTTGCAAAATTATATATAAAACAATAAAATTTAAATATTGAGCTTGTTGGTTCTAGAACTAGAGCCAAACCGAACCGAAATTAGAACCAAATGGTTACTCGCTCTGGTCTCTGGTGATAATTTCATCCAGCAGTTTGGTAGAAGGGCAAGAAAATACTTATTTGCCTCTCATACATTTTAAATAAATTTAAAATAAAATAAACAAAAATACGAAAAAAAAAAAAACGTTTTTTCTCCATTTAAAAGCATGCTAATAGCATATTTAGGGTGTGTTTGAGCCACATTATTTTGGAAAAATGTATTCTGGAATTGTAGATTGATGGAGAATATGTAGTTGAAAAAGAAGGAAAAGTTATTGATGTGATAAAAAATATTATTTTATTGAAGAACGTGTGGTTGAAAATCAGTAGAAAAATAATATTGAAAATTTTAATGTGTACCAAGCAGGGGCTTAAACAGAAATCATCATCAAAGATCATATGTACTAATTAATGAATAATATAGAATAAAAATACGGTTAAACAAGTGAAAACACTATACCAACATTAATCAAAGATTGGAGACTTTATTACGATTAAATACTATAACAAGCCCATGTTTGATAATTATTATTTGGGAAGAAATAAAATTTTGAATAATGATTATTAAAAGAATGTGTGGTTAAACGTAGCAAAAAATTTTAAATTTACGTGATGAATATTTTATTGTGTGAATGTGTAATTGAAAATGAGTATATAGATGGAAGAATTTTCAAATAATGATCTTCAAACATGGACTAAATAAAAATGTATGATATCAATATAATGATCATTTTGTTTATTCAATATTTATTTTAAAAAGATATTTAGAACTTGTTTGACAAAAGCTTTTGATAAATATTTTATTAGATTTTGATAATATATAATAATATATGCGGTCGAAAAATTAATAAAATTGTTGATTTTATGACATGTTTGATTAAAATTAAAGTCTGATCAATTGAAAATGTAGACAAAGCTTTAATTAATTCATGTTCAAATTACTTGTTAATTTTCTAGTAGTATTATAAGTATTGCTTGGAATTTCGAGGAATTTATGGTTTATATAAATTGAAAGACTTTGAGCAGCTGATTGGAGAAAAAGTTGGCAATATCGTGGCATGTTCATCCTAAAATTCAGTAGACTTTCTGTTTTGATGATTAGAATATTGAATAAGATTGAAATCTTTGCCAGAGTTTCTTTCAATGGGCCCATATGATCAAACACGATTGTTTAATATAGTTGAACAATTCAACATAAAATTTTGATGCCGAAAATAGGTCCATTTTAACATCACCCTTCAATTTGAATTAGAAAAAGCAATCTCTCATTGCATAAATGTGAATTAGACGAATTACTTATCCCTCGATCTGTTAGTTAATCATCTCTTTGAAGATAAATTCAGTTCGTACGTGATTAGATGTTTAAATTTTTAGACTAATTAATATCCTATGAGAAGAATAATCTTAATGCATGTTTGGGAAAACTTAAAAGTTTTTAAAAAGTGGAAGTCAAATTCAATAATTAAGTAGTTAACCCTCACAATTCTTCAGTCTCACTACTTTCATATAACTTTTCTAAAAAATATTTTATCAACTTTTATCAAAATTTGTTAAAATTTTAACCAAAATCTTTGTAAAACAACTCCATTTATTGTTGATGAACAAGAAGAAACTATTGAGTTAACGTGAATTTGTTGCGTTCAATTAATTCAATCTCTTAATTTTTAATCATTCTAAATAAATGAATATAATAATCTTTTCAGTTGTTTTAAATTGTACCACGGTTTTCAGTTTCACCTAATAACCTGTTTGTTTCCCATTATTTGTCAACAATAATTAATTTTGTGATCGTTTTTTCCAACACATGGGTCCCATTGTGAGATAGAAAGTTAAAAAAATCGACCGTTGCATTTTCAACGATTGGAAAAGCTATTAAAATGAGGCAAGAATTTGGAAACAAACAGCACATATATGTCTAAATGCCATTTCATTAACTTGTTTTCGACGTTTGTTATTTGTGGGTAAAACGTTATCAAATGTGCAGCTTATGAATTGAACACGAACTTTGTGTTGCTACTTTCTGCCGAAATTTGATATTGCAACTTCGATGAATATGATTGTTACTTTAGGCCCCTGTACACATTTTTTTCAAAATATATTCTTTCAAAACTCATTTTNAAAATGTATTAAAATGAGGTGAAAAAAAATTGGAAACAAACAGGGGCTAAAAAGCAAATGTTAAAAATTTCCATAACAAATTATGATAAATTCCTCTAGGGATCCTCAACCTTCTATAAATCTGATATTCATGTCCAAAACATTCTATTCGTGGTGTCCATGTTCCAAATATTTTTCACAATTTACACGTGCTATCCTAACACGAAGGAAAACGTCTATTTGAACAATAAAAGGCCACACATACCCTTCGACTTCTAACATCTTGTTCGTCTGAATCTTCCTTGCATTAATAGTGGAGCTCGTGAGACTCTTGCAGCTCTACCCATAGCAAGTTTTTCACTACAAGTTCCATTTGTGATGCTTTGAAATTATTTTGCAAGTGTTGAGCCCAAGTCATATGCTCTTAATGATCGTACTACTAGACATCACATGCCTGTCACATGGCCTTTAACCATTTGATTAGCCGTTTTCTGTCAAGTTATGATATCAAGACACACTATTTTAAAGGGTTAAGAGGCACAAAAATAAAAAGTTAGAGATATAGACTCGACACTTACAGGAATCCCAAGCAAATTTTTCACTACAAGTTCCATTTGTGATGCTTTGAAATTATTTTGCGAGTGTTGAACACAAGTCATATGCTCTTAATGATCGTACTACTAGACATCGCATGCCTGTCACATGACCTTTAACCATTTGATTAGCCGTTTTCTGTCAAGTTAGGATATCTGACACACTATGTTAAAGAGTTAAGAGGTACAAAAATAAAAAGTTAGAGATATATACGTGACACTTACAAAAAATAAAAATAAAAAATAGGAATCCCAAGATAATTTATCGTAACAATCATAGGATATGAAACCAAACTGGAGTTTTGATGTGAGGAATATACTACCTTGTGAAGAATAATATGTTTCAACACATCCCATACGTTAAAGTACGTAAAGATATAGAGCATGTTTGGAGTGACTTATCGTATAAATAAGCAATAAATGTGTAGCTTTTATTAACTGAAGGGTGTGTTTGAGCCACATTATTTTGGAAAAATATATTCTAG
Organism: Fraxinus ornus; assembly: GCA_903798235.1. Lineage (NCBI taxonomy): Eukaryota > Viridiplantae > Streptophyta > Magnoliopsida > Lamiales > Oleaceae > Fraxinus > Fraxinus ornus. The sequence continues at coordinate 6,840 of CAIGRF010072806.1, read as the reverse complement.
AATAGTAGATTGATGAGAAATGTGTGATTGAAAAAGAAGGAAAAGTTACTGATGTGATGTAAAATATTATTTTATTGAAGAATGTGTGGTTGAAAATGAGTAGAAGAATGAGAATGAAAATTTTAATGTATAGCAAACAGGGGCTAAATTTGAATTTAGGTGGATCTACAGTAAAAATAAGAAATCACATATGTATTGTTTATATTTAAAATAAGTCACCACATATATGCTCATAGAGTTATATGTAACCAAAAAGAAATTTTTAACAAGGCAAAGTCGATGAATTAATGGAAGACTAGGTAGGTAGAATACGCAATCAAAAGTTACTTTTTCTAAAAGTTGTTATATCTATAAGCTACGTGACATACGCGTAATGTGGAGAGTTCCACATATATGGACTCAGCATCAATTATTCAATTGGAGATTTGGACTTGGGCCCGTTTCACTAAACCTACTTTGGCCAATCTCACTAATATAAGTTTATTATTCACCAAAGGAAATGTCATTCTAGCCATAGCCAAATCACCATCTCTCGTCTTTTGCACCCATTTTCTTTTGTTTGAATGTTGACTTGACTGTCGAAATACAATTGATCGTCGGACATTTTTCTAGAGTGATGACCTTACCTTCTAATGGTGCATTCCAAAGTCAACAAAAGTATAACGTTGGAAAAATGTTAAACGGGCAAATTGTAATATTATAACGTGAAACGCACATGGGATCAACTATATCAACTACCAACTTGCTATATATACATATATGCCAATTGCCATTTGCCAGTAGTGTAAACTTTTGCCCAAGTCAAAGTCAACTACTCATCACTGTCCCCATTCGTACAATTATTCCATTTTTTTTTTCTACGATAAAAACAAAAAAGTCCACTGGTTTATGTCGACTAATTCTTTTTCTTTTTTCTTTAAAAAAGTAAATGCTAATTCATGTTAATATAAAATTTAAATTACTTATCGGAGTAAGTCGCATAACACTATTAACTTATTAACAATTAAAATTGATAAAATCAAGTAAAATTGAATCTTTAATTTGAGTGGCCATTTTAAAATCGAATATAGCAATTTAGTTCGTTTCTTTAGTTAAGATTGATCGAATTTAGATATTAAAAATCGAGAACAAAACGGTTTTTAATCTAATTCTTGGTTCTAACTAAAAAAACTGAGTTTTTTTTTTTTTAAAAGTTTCATTTACAAAAAAAAAAAAGTAATATAGCTTTTATAATTTCTCAATTAAATCATAATTAAGATGAATTTTCATTGATTAATAGATATTTAGAGTAACTAATATCTTTCGTCGCCTCAAAATAAAAAAAAAACATGAAATTGATTCCAAAAAATTACTTTTATAATTTCACAACGAAATCCCAATAAAGATGAATTTACATTAATTAATAAGTATTTGGAGAAATTCATTATTTTGTCACCTCAAAACAGAAAACGTGAAAATTCAAACAAATTATTATAGTTAATAATTTATTTTTGAAGCATAAAGAATCAAATTGGACTGAATTTAGATCATTCCTCGTTCAATCCGATTCCTTTTTCGTTAGCGCAACCAATGGTTTCATTTTCATAATTTTCAATAATAATCTATTTAACCGAGTTCTCAAGAAACTAGAACCAAATTACTCGATTTCCACGCGTATGAAAGCAACGATGACGTCAAAATAGGAGTACAAAATAGTACATCACCAAAATACTAATGAAAGTCCATGCATTCTCTTCCAATTTAAAAGTGCATTAGGAGTTCCAATCCATTCTCCCCCACGTTCTAAGCAAATCAATTTCACAAACCAAATGGGAAACCCCGGAGATACGCCGCCACCACCGCCACCACCAAACCACCAGCAACGCTCCACACTGAATAAACCACAAGACTTATATCCTGATGAAGATGAGCCACAGCAGTTTCCTCCGCCTCATGACGACGAGGATGATTACGCCACTCCAGTAAAGCCGCACGCTTTCCCTCCTACTCAAGAAAATGATTATACTTATCCTCCGGCGAAACCACAAGCCTTTCCTCCGCCTCATACTAATTTTCAGCAACCATTTCAGCCGGCACAAAATTTTGCTGCTCCACCAGTACACGGTGGTGTACCAGTCGGACACCCGGCAATGCAAGGTTCTCCTTTTAACCGGCCACCTACTCCGATGGCAGCACCTGCTACTCTCAATGGTTGGAGTAGTGAGTTGTTTGATTGCATGAAAGATCCTCAAAATGGTAATCATCTCTCTTTATCTAGCTTCCTTCCATGAATTTACAGTAGAAAAATGACTTAAAATTTACTGTTTTTATATTGCAGCTCTCATTACTGCGTTCTTCCCCTGCGTAACATTTGGACAGATTGCAGAAATAATTGATGCTGGACATACCTGTAAGTATATAACACTTTTCCTTTAACTTGAAACTTATGTTGCAAGAGACGAACCTTTTGTTGCTGTCAAACTTTGTCAATGGGCTCGACTTCGAATACTGTCTCGACAAATTACTCCGGCCAAAAAGTGTCAGAAAAAGGGGAGCCGGGTACTTGGCCGATAACACTTGGTAGTGTGTCATCTATGATCTAAGCATTCTCGAGGAAATTGTAACGACTCGAACCTCTCTACTCAAGCCATTAACTTACGTATTGTCCGCTATGGGAGAATCTGAGCTTATCTTACCCCTCAATGCTTTCCTTTCCGTTGTTTCCCTAAAATTCGAACCTAAGTTCTCTACTTTATAGTCTCTCATAAGTCAGAGTTCTTGGATTCTAATCCTGAGAGGCGTGACAAAAAGTCATGATATATAAAATTGACTCAAGCTCTGCCTAAATTGATAGTACGTAAGATATAACAACTTGAGTACGAGGCCTAGATCATTAAAAAAATACCTCGCCATTCCTATTTTTTCCAGCACTTTTTGGTACGTAGGTGGTAGATCCACTGCCAACTAAACTGGTGCTTAGCAAGTAGTCCTATACAATATTGTTCTTTTGAAAAGCCAACTATGATTTTTCGAGGCGGATCAAAGATATTGACTAGAGCACACAATATTTGATGCTTGATGCTTCGAACATGTTTTGAAAACCAAGGACCAAAAAACTCTTGGAAAACTCTACTAAATTGAACTGATGTTGTGCCTATTCTAATTTATTTGTGTGTAGCTTGTGGGTCGAGTGGAATGATGTATGGAGTAATTGCATTTTGCATTGCAATGCCATGCATAATGTCATGCACTTATCGAACCAAGTTGAGGAGTAAATTTGGGCTAATTGAAACTCCAGCTCCAGATTGGGCAGTTCACTGCTTTTGCGAGTGGTGTGCTCTTTGCCAAGAATATAGAGAGCTCAAGGATAAAGGCTATGACCCTTCTATTGGTAAATCTCTCTCTCTCTCTCTCTCTCTCTCTCTCTCTCATGAATATTATTACGTTCCATCGGTTATCGTCCCTTAATCTCATAGAAATTGATTAGTCGACATTGTCGTTACAGTATCTTTGAATTAGAAGAATAAAATGCATGCATAAATTGCAAATTTAGTCCCATTTTGGACTACATTAAAATGAGATTTTGGGGGAAAATATGTTCTGAAAGTGAATTTTTTTGAAAATGTATGATTTTTTTTTTTGAAAGAAAAAATGTATACATGTAACATTATTTTATGTGAGTATGTAATTGTAAATGAGTTTTGAGAAAATGGAAGCCCAAATAAGGGCTTAATTCTCACAGCAAAAGTAGCTCAATTTTTTATAATTTTAGTCTTCAACCCTCGAAGAATAAGCAACTTAGTCCCTCTTTACAGTTTGCATCCATTTTTGCCATTAAGTTACATGAATTGCACATGCCTTTTAATAAAAAAAAGTAAAATAATCAACCTAGAAACAAATACATAAATAATTTCAAGGGATCGATGCAGGAAAAACTTATATCTCGTGTTAGGTACATATTTTTTAAAATTCATTTTTTGTTAAACTCATTTTTAATCACGCGTTCTTTCAGTACAAAAAATCAATTTTACAAGTGGTTCTATAAGTTTTTCCTACTTTTTAATCACATATTCTACAAAAAAATCAATTTTCACAAAATTTATTCCAAAAAAAATTATATCAAACCAGTCTTAATATTTGTTTCATCAGCAAATACAAAGGTGGTGTAACTCACTCAAATCTGCATAATAGATTGAACTTTTAACTCCACTAAAGAAATAAATAAACAAATCTTTGAAAGTATTATTCTTACAGTAAAAAGTTTTTATTAGTTTTTTCAAACATTATAATTTATTGGAAAATACTACTTTGGTCCCATAATTGATAATCCTCTTTCTGTCTGAAAAATAAATTTAAAATCTTTCAATTAAGTCCTTTAAAGGTAAATCCTGTTCTTTTGGTTAGGGTGGCTGGGAAATGTGGCGATGCAGCAGCAGAAGCAACAGCAGTTTCCTATGGCGGCTCCAATGGGGCAAAGGATGGGACCATAAATTATTAATGTAACAATTGAAAGTCAAATCTTTGTTTGTTTAATTTCTATGTTTGATGTTTATCCTTTGCAAATTAATGATTTCTTCTGGCTTTAAATTAAGTTGCTACTTTAGAGAGTGGGATTTGACTATTGTAATAAATTGTGAAATTCTTAAATGTTTTGAAATATCTATATAAATAGATATATTTATGATCGATGACTTGTATTATATATGAAGAAAATGGAATTTATGTATTTGAAGCTCTAAACTTCGACTTTTGCTTCGCGTTTGTATATATAGGACACGATTTAGGTCAAATCCGTGCAGTAGATGATTTTCATGAAGTGTACGATTGAGTTAATTGGAACCAAATTGTGAGAATGTAAAAGTATAGGGACTGTGATTGCACAGTGCACAAGATTTGGGGGCTACTCCAGAAATAATAATAATTGCAATCACAACCCCTTGGGGGTTTCGCTATCATAGACCCCCTATTTTCCTCTCTGTTTCTGTTTGGTCCCCTGGTTTCCTCTTTTGTTTAGCCTGCATCATTTTTTTCTTTGCAATCTTGGTCTATATCTTTAAATCACTCTAAATTGATCCTCCACATTTCTCAATCATTCATAATCAATTTGATGTAAGTTTCAAGAGTTTTCAATTAAGGATAAAGAAGACTTGTATGCTAGTTTTTTTATGGAGTAAATCCTAGAGATCCAACAATCAAAGTAAAAATGTTCAATACAAGTAACGGATTTTACTTCTCAGAGGAGGATAAGGATTCCTTAACTTTCTTCTCGTTGTGCTTGAACGAACGCTATAATCTAGCAGATGGAACAATATATAGGGTCTGTTTGGTAGGACTTAAAATCCGATTAAAATTGAAAATATGGCCGTTATTGATCCCACCCGTCTAATAAAAGTCAACAATAACGGTTATATTTTCAATTTTAATCTCTACCAAACACCCTCATAGTATCCAATATGAACTTCTTCTGACACTTCACATGATAATACTTAACTTGAAGGACGCTTCACTTGGTTGTCTCCGCCTAATGGAAAGGGATATAAAGCAAATAAATGAAAATTAAGATTTGAAGCACATTGTGCTTTGTGTTTTTTTTTTTCTTTTAATCATATATGATGTATCAATAACAAAAAAAAACTAAGCCGAAATAATTTCGATCATTTTCATTGTTATCCAAATGGTTTATATATCAAAGCAATGTTCTAAATATCGTAAATTGTGACTATGTGTGGATGTCAAGTTTCAAGTTTTACGAGTCTAAGCAAGGTCAAAGTGCCAAAAAAAAAAAAAAAAACCGTTTTCTTATTTTTAATATTATTTTAAATTCTTAATCATTCTAAAAATTATTTAGTGATTCTAATAATACATACCAAAGATTTAAAAATATAAATACTAATATTTTAAAAACAATAAAGTGTGACTAGGCATGGGTTGAGTCGATTTTTTCTACTCAACCCAACTTGTTCGATTTGATATAAATTCAACCCAATCCAACCTAATCAAGTTCGATCGTGTTGGGTTGGGACATTGGTAGGTTTGTAGTTTTCCTTTTTGTTCAAGATCCACAATGAAGATATCAAGGCAATATCGTATTAGCTTGGATATTGAGATATAGCATCATTGATTAATATAAACAATTAGGACATCATGAGTTCCTTAAAAAATAGAACATAGTCACTTAATAACAAAAAACAAGCATTGTATTGACATAAAGATGCCAAAAAAGTCCCACATAATATTACACACAATAAGAGACATAACAAGAGAATTGCAGAGCACCAGACTTCAAAATCCACCACAATCAATATCTTCAGTTCAATTTCTCTTTCCCTCACCCTCTTTCAATTTCATTCTCATGCACCGATTGTAAGATAAGATCACATAAAATACAGTGAAAAAACCAGAACACATACATAACAAAAATAATTGTTTGGTTAAGCTTTTTGGCACTTGGCATCCACCCACAAAAGACCAAAAACAAAAGCAAATATTACAGTCGTCTAGAAAAATTAAAATTGCATCCAAATTCTACAATAGTTAATGTGAAGCAATGAAACAAAAGTGGAGAAATGAAAGTTGTTGGCGGAAATGAAACTGGGGAAGGGTGGAACCTGTAATGTGAAGCATTAAAGAAGTGTCAAATGTGCAACATTTGAAGCATCAAAGAAGCTTTGAAATTGGAAGCCGATTACTAAATATACCTGAAAACTTATAATACAAACGAATCACTTAGCGTAGGGCACTTGATCATTTTCAGTTGTTTTAGAATTCATTGATTCTAAAAGTTCAAAAAAAAATCTAAGTTGACAACAAATAATTAGAAATAACTCAAAATAATAAGATTGCTGAAAATTACATATATTA